>CAUYMX010019456.1:0-18973 GCA_963573855.1 Lepilemur septentrionalis | reverse complement strand
CGATGAAACTTAGAGTAGGTTCTTGAATGTAACAAGATAAGTCAACTTGAGTGGTAATATATTTTGGGAAATCAGCTCACTACAAATTGTGACTGTAAACATTGTACTGTAAATGTTTTGTAGTTTTCCCCCAATAAAATTGAAAAAAAAAAAAGCGCTTACTTCTTTCTTCCTCCAGGCAGGATTGCACACAGGCTGGATTTCAGGCTGGAAATACCTTTCTCATCTGGTATTTATAGGCAGGGCTAAGCATGTAACCCTGAAGGATCAGCCATGTTAAATTCACTATTATTTTTTTACCCAGTGTCATCCAGTGGAAAATCTCTAGGAAACATTTCAGAAATCTACATGGTGTTTCAGGTGAGTCAAAGTTCGAGAGGTTTCTAGAATTTAGTGAGAAGACACCAGGTACCTTAGATGCTTTATGATGTTCAGAGAAATATGAAACTACAAAGAATTGTTTCATATCACACAGATCAAAAAATATTTTAAAATTTTTAACTGGTAAAATTACCTGAAGATTGACCAAATTCCTTTATGTATAAATTAAATAATTTATTTAATCATTTTTATATACATTAAATGTACCAAAAATGCAACTATTATATAAATGAAGAGAAAACTGTACTGTTATCTTACAAAAATTTGCTCAATATTTTGGAAAACTATACCACCAAAAGAAACTCAGTTCATAGGATTTGCATTTCTAATACAACATACTTATATTAGTCTATACCACTAGTTGTTCCATTCATGCCGATCGAAGATATGTATGAATATATATCATAGATCTTACATCAAAATATCAAATATAAAGGATAATGACTAAGAGTCAACTGACAATTTGAAATTGGGTTACATATCTTTGCCCGTAAAAGAGACGCTAACAAAATACCTTCTCTCCCAGTGTGTTTTCTTAATGAAGTAAAAAAAAAAAATCATGAAGATTAAAGAAACATTTCACAAAGAAACGTCCTTAAAAAATTGCCAAAGATCCATCACATTTCCAAGGAATCTTTTCCCTGGAATGCTTACAAATTCTGTTAATCCAAAAAGGACAAATGTTAAAGGGCAGTACAAATGATTACAAAATATGGTAAGCTGCACAATATTGGAAAAAAGCTAATCTTACTAACTGTGCAAGAATTTACTAGAATGATGATCAGAAAAAATGCAAATACATTTTGTTTTTTTACTTTTCCATTGAGTAATGTTACTGTTTCAAGAAAAGTTGAGGAGATGGCAAATGGTATTGTATTGAACTGCAACAAGCACATTTTTATGACAAGTATATGAAAGTATCCTGTATGATAATGAAGATTTACTGCTCCCATACAAAAGATTTGCAAAGAAAGAAAGAGTTTAGAGAAACTACTATCTTCCAAATTACTGATAAAGCACAAACAAGGATGCCAATATTTGGAATTTAAAAAAATATTAAAGAGAAAAAAATTCCATTTCCAATATCATTATTTGTATCATAAATAATGGGACCACATATGATTTGTCAACAACAAGGCTTTGTAAACAACTTAAAGTATCACCCATTTTAGCAGTTCATTCTACTTTTCGTCAATTAGTAGGCAAGAATCTTAGTGAAACATTTCAGATATCAATAAATATTTTTGTCTTAAATTAATAAAATTAAGACTAATCCACTGAATGGCAGATTATTTAGAAACCTATGAAATGACAAAAATAATAAAAATGTTATCCAACATAAGTAATCTTTTCTTACTAGGAAGATGGCCCCACAGAGGAAACTGCTTATAAATATTATGCTCACTATTTGACACTGCTGTAGAATTATTTCATTTAATTACTTTAATGACAAAACAATACCAAAATTAAAATATTGAAAAATTATGAACTTATTTTTCAGAGATATTTTAAAGTTAAGTGCGGTGATCTTTGAAATGCAAGGAAATGAGATCATATTAACATACAAGGAATTTTCATGGGAATTATCAAGGAACTTTTATTAAGCACAGTCCTATGGGTGGTAAAAAATAATTATCAATAAAAACCTCTTAAAAATTTTAAAAAGAAACTTAGATTTCTTTTAAAATGGCTTTTGTCACTGAACATTTTCATTGTTTTTTTATTTCCGCTGTTGAATGAGGTTAAATGTAATATTGCTTTGGAAATATGTTATTCTTGTACGGATGCTACCAAAAAAATGAGATGTAAAGATCTGATCAAATTAAAAAGCTTCTGCACAGCCAAAGAAACTACCATTAGAGCAAACAGACAACCTACAGAATGGGAGAAAATATTTGCTCTCTACACCTCTGACAAAGGTCTGATAACAACAATCTGCCTAGAACTCAAAAGAATTAACAAGAAAAAATCAAACAACCCCACTTATAAATGGGCAAAGGAGATGAGCAGAAACTTTTCCAAAGAAGACAGAATAATGGCCAGCAAGCATATAAAAAAATGTTCAACATCTCTAATCATTAGAGCAATGCAAATCAAAACCACGAGATACTACCTAACCCCAGTGAGATTGGCCTCTATCAAAAAATCCCAAAACAACAAATGCTGGCGAGGATGTGGACAGATAGGAACACTCTTACACTGCTGCTGGGACTGCAAATTAGTGCAACCTCTGTGGAAAAGAATTTGGAGATTCCTCAAAAAGCTAAAAATAGAATTATCATTAGATCCAGCAAAAGCATTATTAGGCTTCTACCCAAAAGAGCATAAGACATTCTGTTATAAAGACATCTGCACCCGAATGTTTATGGCAGCACAATTCACTATGGCTAGGTCGTGGAAACAACCCAAGTGCCCATTAATTCATGAGTGGATTATTAAAATTTGGTATATGTTTACAATGGAATATCACTCAATTTTAAGAAACAACAGTGAGCTAGCACCGCTTATATTATCCTGGATTAAGCTTGAGCCCATTATCCGAAGTGAGGTGACACAAGACCGGAAGAATGGGCCCCACTTGTACTCGACATCAAATTGGTACTGACTGATTAACACTATGGTGCTCAAATGGTGATGGTGTTCACTAGGGATTTGGGGGATGGGGGGTAGACCGACATCTGAGAGATGTGGTGAGCATTGTGGAGGCGAGGCGCATGCTTGAAATGTATTTGGGGATGGGAATTAGGGGTCTCAATAGGGGGAAGGAAATCTTCTAAAACCGATTTGTGTAAACAGCTGTACAACTTGGTAAATTTACTAATAACCATTTAATTGTACACTTAAAATGGAGTAAAGGCATAATATGTAAAGTACACTTCAATAAAGGAAAAAAAAAGATCTGAATGAATTAGTGATCAGTGCACAATTCATTCATTAAAAATGGAAAAAGTACATGTAAGCCAACATTTACAGAGAGTTCTCTGAGGGAGGAAAAAAAGACAGGGGCACTACTTACAAAGCTATGAATTTCAAACCCACTTTTTTAAGAAAAGATCCTAAATTACTTATTAGAACATTTCCAAATTCGTATCTGGGGAGAAAGAGTTTCAGTCCTATATCACAGTACTACAAAGTACAGTTGCTATAAATATAATGGTCACTGTAAAGAAACTTAAAAACATGTAGCAAAGGTGATATAAACTATTTTAACAAATTCCAAACTAAATATTATCAAATTATGGGAGTTACATCAAACGAATATAATTATCTTTTAAGGATTTTTAAAAAGTATTTAATATTGCTCTTCTAAAGTATTAAATATAAATATTTAATGATATTAAATTATATTTAATATTATATATGCATTCTATATATAAAAGTTCAATGATAAGAAATTTGTACTGCAAAAAATGCAAATATATTTTGTTTGAGCTGCCTATTTTTTTCTTCAATGTAATATTTATAGAGCCAGTGAACCAGTTGTTTTCTTAAAAAGTTAGACTCATAGGTAGTTTATGTTTTATAGGAAATGTGCATCTTCAACTTATCATGATCTATCTTCAAATAATATTATACCCATTTTATAAGTAACATAAGAAGCTTATACTAGTAATTTTTAAATTTTTCTCTCCTGTCCTTTATGACATTATTGTTATCTATTTTTCTCTTCTACATACATCATGAACTCCACATTACACTGTTAGGTACTTAGTTTATATAGTCACTAATATTTGAAGAAATTGAAAAAATGATAAAAGGTCTTAAATATTAGCCTCATATTTACCATTTCTGACGCTCTTAATTCCATCGTGTTGATCTAGTTTCTAAGCGGTATCCTTCACTTTCAGACTAAAGAATAATATCTTTTAACATCTCTTTGTAATACCTGGTGAACGTTCTCTCAGCTTTTGATTATATGAAAATGTCTTTATTTCATTGTCCTTTTTCAAGGATGTTTTTGCTGATTTACGATTCTTGATTAACAGAAGTTGTTTTTCTTTCAGTATTTTTAAAATGTCATTCCTTGTCTCCTGGATAGCTTTGTTTCTGATGAACTCAGTGATAACTGTTATCTCTCGTCCTGGCACAAAATGTGTCTTTTGTCTTCTGGATGCTTTTGATATTTTTCTCCTTCTCACTTGTTTTCAGGAATTTTATTATGATATGCCTCTTTGTGTTTTTTTTTAGTGTGTGTGTGTGTATATATATGTGTGTGTGTGTGTCCTGCCTGTTTGGGATTCATGCGGCTTCTTGGACCCGTGTATTTATAGTTTTCATCAAGTTAGGAATTTTTTGAGCATTACTTTTTCAAATATTTTTCTATTCTTCTCTTTCTCTGGGACCTTAATTTATACATTTGTTAAGCCTTTTATGTTATCACAGGTATAACTGGGAATATACTTTTTCTTTTAGTCTTTTTCTCTCTATACTTCAGTGTGAAAAATTTCTATTGTAACATATTCATGTTCATTGATCTTTTTTTCCTGTAATGTCTATTCTGCTATTTAACCATGCAGTGAATTTTTTCTTTCGGATATTTTGTTTTGCATCTCTAGAAGTTCCCTTTTTAGTTTTCATTTCTTTTTTACATTTATATTTTTATATAAATGTTTATTAATTCCAACATTTCTATCACTTCTGAGTCTGTTTCTATTTATCATTTTTTCACCTGATTAAGGGTCATATTTTTCTTTTGTCTTTTTTTATTTTTTGCATGTTAAGCACATTGTGATTGATTTGATTAGATTTTTGATTTCTTGATTTCACATTGCCTTCCTTTAAAGAACATTGACTTTTTGTTCCAGGAGCAATTAAATTACTTATGGATCGGCTTGATTCTTTTTATTCTTGTTATTTAAGCTTTATTAAGTCCAGCCTTGAGTAACTACATTGGCACTACTCCTAAGGCACAGACTCCCTGGGGTCTCCACTGAATGTTCCAGGTCTTTCCTCTGTGATTAGACTGAATTCAAACTCTTCTCAGCCCCTGAGTAGTTGTTCAGCATCTAGCTTCTGGATACTTGTTCTTTCCCCAGTAGTTGTTTTCCTCCCACCTCATGGAGTTTCAAAGGGATGGTTGATGTAGATTTCTGGATCTTTCTCTTCATTTCTCCTTTCTCTTTGGTTCTCTGCCCTACAAATTCTAGTTCCCTCAGTTTCCCTGGGGCTCTGATCTCTGCCTTTTCAGCTCAGCAAGATGGCTGTGCTCTGGGTGGGTTCCTGCCCCTCTCCTGTAGTTCTAAGACGTACATCCAGACAGAAAACCAGAGCAATCATGTGACACACCTTACTGGTTTTCCTTCTCCCAGGAATCACAGTCTTGTGCTGGCTTTTGTCCAGCATCTGACAATATTTTGCACAGATATGTATTGTTTACCATACTCACACTCTTCCAATACTAGTTCCTCAGTTGCGACCAGAAGCAGAGTGAGTTGCCTTTTAATTTTAATTTTTCCCTCATCCTGCCCCCAGAAGTGTATCATAAAACAGTTTTTGACAGCCTCCTGTATGCATTACTCTTTTTTTTTTCTAATCCACCCTCTGCTCCCTACCACCTGCCAAAATATTTGGCCTTCAAAGTCTTAATAAATACCAGAAACTGAAAGTATTCCCCAACACGTGGCAAGATTTTAAAATACAAGATATGTTTTCTGTGCGACTCTGTCATTACTCTGCCCTAGGTCATTTCATATGAATTATTTTGACCCTCCACTTACAAGACACAGCTCATTTGTTGGGCTGTCACACTTTTGCATTTTCTCCACTTTGTTGGTCTACAGTTTTTTTGGTGTGTTATCCCAACTTTGATGAAGGTTATTTCTCTCCTTCCTTTATTTTACACAAATGAGTCTAGGTTGGTATAGCCTATCCAAACACTATTTTTTATTTAGCGCCATTCATACCTCTGCTATTTCATTTTCCTGCTTTCCACGTAGGAAATGGTTTCTTACTCTCTAACTTGTTGAAAAATCCAAACTTATTCATTGTAAGTTGGGGCAAGCATCTGACTACTTAACTGTGTTTTCCAAGTAGTCATGGCCAAGCATTTACATAATAAAATGTATATCATTTTGTGGTAAATGTTTTTCTTTTATTTGTCATTTTTGAAGGTATTATATTAATATTTATATGCATATATTTTATTAATATTTTTGAAACTATGTATGGAAAACGATTATACTATTTGTCACTTTTCTTTCAGCATAGTAAAGGGGACATTACAAAATATTGGCGAAAAGACAGCATTGGGTCTCATAGAATCAAAAGCTACTGCTTTACTTATTGAATACAACTTGCTAATTGCTTTCTACATCCAAAGCATTGTCCTACTGGAAATATAAAATCAAAATGGATGTTGTCCATGTCCACAAGGAGTTCACAATTTAGTAGGAAAGATATCCTATTAAATTCATGAATATAGGTCACTGCAATATCCAGTGTTCTTAGAATAGTTATTGACACAGGGTGGGTAGCCAATAAACGTACATTGAATTCATGAAAGAGGCTTGCAAATAGCTTAATAAAGGGCGATAAGTAAAAAGTGAACTAAGTTATACAAGTGGAATGCTGTGGGAGTTTAAAAGAGAAAAATACCAGACCTGACATGACCACAACAGACCTCTTGGAGGAAAGGGCTTTCAATTTAAACCATGATGCATAAACCAGATTGACATAAAGGTGGATGACAAGGGCACTCCAAAGTGAGAGACAACCAAAAAATCAGAAATGGAAAATTGCACAATATGTTGGAAGAATAATTAGTAACCAAGTTTGTCCGGACCTTAGTAGTCAAGTTCAAGTAAAGGAACGGCAAGAGATGAGGCTTAAAGCTAGGGCTGGCCAGACTGCAGAAGGAACTACACACCACAGGCAGTGGACACCAGGGCTCACGTCTGACACAACAGCAGTAATGCCTTAGGAAGATTAATCTAGCTTTAGTATATATAAGGAAAATATGATGTCAAGGGAAAGAGCCTAACCTAAAGTATGTTCTTCATATCACGTGCCCACCAGATACATAAACCACAAGAAATCTCCTTTTTGAAATCAGTAAACCTCAGGATGACATTATTATTTTTAATTTCTTGTACCTGCAATGAGGAGATAAAGAGAAACAAGATGATATTTATATCATATATAGGATTAGGGGGAAAAAATAGACACAGTATTTGAAATAAAAGAATAACATAATGGAATAATAAGGGATCTTTCTAGTAAGTTGAATTTTCTCTCTCAATTCTCCATTATAGGCACTTTTAATATCATCCTGAGCATAAGACGCTAGGAGCTGGGCAAAGTCACAGTAATTTAAGCTTCAAGAAGTCTGTTCTCAAAGAGTTTGCTACATATAAGAGAACAAACTCAAATAGGCTGACTTTTGTTATTAATAAAAAAAATCTAAAAACACATAATCAGCACAAGAAAAATGTAACTGAATGAAGTTTACTATTTTTTTATCTTCTCCTGGATGCTTTATAATTTCTTCTCGGTAACAGAGACCCTGGAGATTTTCCAGCTATTTTGGGTAATTAATTCCATACACTTTGTAGTTACCTGCAGAGAAACAGACTTTAAACCATAGGAGCATCTTACGCTACCTCACTGAGAGCCATGGATTCATTCAGTGTCTGAAGGTTTGTCTCTATGACAGCAGCTAACACCATTTTGCTTATTCCAAAGCCCAGGAAGCAAGATAAAGTCCCCCTCTGCAGACCAAAGTTGAGAGGACACACTGAGGCTGGAGTGTAGATTAAAACTTGCACTGGTCAGAAGAGATGGAGGGCCCTGTAATCTTGTGGTATAACATTAGATTCTCAGCTCACACCACAGAAGTCCGTTATAGGCCTCAGAAATCCCCTGGTTACTTCTACTCCCACTCCCTACGAAAATAATTACTAGTTCATGCCCAAAGATTAAAACAGCCACAGCATGAAACAACTTCAGTGTTCCTCTTAGCGTACTTATTTGCTTAAGCCTCCTTCCAGAACATCCCATCAGTCAGAATTCCAGGCAGTGCTTAAAATGTGCAAAGTTGCTAAGCTTTCATCTCTGACTATTTTGACTCGGTCCCAGTCTCTTCCTCTAAGTGGGGTGTGATTTTTATTTTCATTCTTTCTCATATAAATCATACCTTTCTTCCATTTGGTGTCTCCTGTTTTAGCTATGGTAACCAGGCATAAGACCTCTCCCAAACTGAGGAGGGGGAAAAAAACTTATTAAGCGTTTTTCTTAATCTGACACTGGGCACATAAAAACTTTGAACACTAAACTGGCAACGGAAATAACAGTATTCTGTGAACGGATGGGACGATTCAAATTCACTTGGGCACTTGACATTAATAATAATGGCAATTAATTCTAATAAAGCTCACTCTAGTGAATCTTTGGTTTTGAACTAATTGAATTGTGACAGATTGGAGTTATACTAGATGTATAACAACGTGAGCATGAGAAACAACACTGGAATAATGTCTTCCAACACTTGTGTGGTATGTTTTCGTGCCCCTTTTGAAAGAAATAGTGAATAGAATTGAGTTTATTTGTGGACATCAAATCAAAGCAGGACATTATAGTATCCAAAAGTTTGAACTGATGTGAATTGGTAAAGTATAACAGATTCCATGAATTAAGTTCTTTAGCATGACTTCATACTATAAAATTACAAATAACAAAATAATCTTTATTGAGCACTTACTGTGTGCCAAATAAGTGCTTTCTATGTGTTTTTCTCATTTAGTTCTTATAATCTTTTTATTACATAATTCTGTCCAATTTACATACACAGAAACTGAGCTTTATAAAGGGAAAATCACTTAAGTGAGCTAGTGGGTGGCAGGGCTGGAGCTGAAAATTAAATCCTTGTTTTTGAACATTGCACTATCTATTTTGCTTACTTTTTATTATAACGATTAGATGACAGCACGGATTCTAATCATAACTCCTAATATAAGTGCTTTAAAAGGATCCCGATAAATGTGTTGTCATCTATTTCACAGTTAGGACTGTGTTTGGTTTCAAGCATTAAACACAACTTAAATGACCTAAACAAATTGAGGGGGTTCATTGTCTGATACAACATGAAGGCTGGGGTATCTGGCTACTGAAGTGGGTTTAACAGCTCAACGCTGTCATCGAGGATCCCTGCTCTTTCTGTCCATTCACCATTCTTAACACGGAGGAGTGCTATCTCAGAAGTATGATGTGGCCACCAGAGCTACAGGCATCAGGTCCATGTTCCAGTTAGGAAGGACAGTGAAAGGCTGGGGCCGGCGACATCTATCCCTCTTATTAAGAAATTGAAGGCTTTCTCAGGAGTCCGGGGAGACTGTTCTTATATTCCATTGCCCAGATCTGTGTCACGTGGCTATACCTACTTGCAAGGAAAGCTACAAAGGCAAGAAAAATTTTGGTAGGTTCATAAGTGTAAGTAGACAAAGAAGGTTTCTGGGAATGGGTACAGGGTTAAGCACTCAAAAGTATCTGCAAAAAGTATATATTCAGAAGAAGACATCTTAGTCTGTTCCGATGCTATAACCAAAATAACTTAGACTGGTGGCTTAAACAACAGAAATTTATTTCTCACAGTTCTGGAGACTGGGAAGTCCACGATTGAGGTGTCGGACAATTTGGTTCCTGGTGAGGATCTGCTTCCTGGTTTCTAGGTGGATGCCTTCTTGCTGTGTGCTCACCTGGTGGAGAAAGAAAGAGTTCACATTTCTTCCTCTTTTATAAAATCATAAAATTCTATCATAAGGGCCACGCTCTCATGACTTCCTCTAACCCTGATTACCTCCCAAAAGTCCCACCTCCAAATACTGGCACACTGATGGATAGAATTCCAGCATATAAATTTGAAGGGGATACAATATCCAATCTGTAGCAGAAGAGATTATTTGATCAATACACTATAGCTTCCATTAATTGGTAATAGAATTTTTGTAAAGCATATTTTTTCAAAGATGGAGTTTTACGGAGAGTGAAGAAACAGTTTTCATTTTGGTAACAGTTACTGAGAAATGCCTGTTTGCAGGTACCTGTCAGGAGCATACAGAGAGTTAAGAATGTGGCGTCCACACCCAGGTCTCTTGAGAAGCATGGAGAACAGATGGGGAAGTGATTTAGATTAACACGCAAATAACTATAAGGGAGTATGTGATACATACCATAAAGGATCAGGGCCTGCCCTTTGTCGGGTGTGGTGGGAGAAAAAAAAATGAACCAGGCAACTAAAAACAGAAAAAATTAGCTGGGCGCTGTGGCAGGTACCTGTAGTCCCAGCTCCTCAGGAGGGAGGCTGAGGCAGGAAGATGGCTTGAGCCCAGGAGTTTGAGGTTGCTGTGAGCTAGGCTGCTGCTACCACACTCTAGCCTGGACAACAGAGTGAGAATCTGTCTCTAAAAAAAAAAAAAAAATCAGCAAGTAAAGTTTTACCTATTTTGTAGCAAGTAGAAAGAAAATCCTCCAATAAATGGCTCTCTAATAGAAAAGCTTCAGATACTATGGCAACTATAAGAAGAGATAAAAATGCCCAGCTTAGAATAAGCACCCAAAACTGCCAGATGAATAAGGTCTGTCCTGACATTATTGAAGCTATGCAGCATTGTGGGAATGTGGATAGGAGCATTAGGATTCCCACGTGTCCGTATGAATGTGAGCATTCTTGAATTTCTTAGGTTCAGACATCACCATTGGGCACCTCTGGGATTTTCCCCTCCCATAATCATTTTATCGGTTTGAGATTCTAGTGTGGTTGGGGACTGAGAATTGTTTAGTGTGTTAGAGAAACACATAGCATTTTAATTGTGCTTGGAGACAGAGAGACTCAATGAGGGAGACTAATTAAGAAACATAAATAAACTCAGAGTTCTGCTTTGCCTCACATCATATCATTATGGTTCAGAATGAACTGCTGAGCTTTATTATGAGTCAAAGAAGCAGCCCAGGCCACTGATTTAGGAATAAGACTAAGGGCTGTAGGTAACATATAAAGTGAAGAATGGAAGCAACTGCAATATTATCACAATGATTTTTTATTGTATATTTACTTTGTTTATCATAGAAAAAGACACTAATTATTTATGGGGTATAACCATGTATTCTGGCCATAATCTATGAACACATTATATACTTTAAAAAAAATAAAAAAATTTAATTCTCACATTATACCTTTGAGATGGATACTCTTATTAGTTCTATTTTATAAATGAAGAAAATAAGACTCGGAGAATTCAAGTGACATGCTCAAGCTTGTGTATTACTCTCTGGGTGCTTAGCAGTTACTGACAGCCATTAAGTGGCAGATCTTCCCTTGAATCATGACCTACCAGACACCCAAAACCATGTTTTTAACTATCATGTAACTGATATTTCTATAACCCAAAGTCAAGACCATAGAAACCTGATTTCAAAAAAATTTTGGCAGATTCTAGGTCTAGAGAAAATTATCTTGAAAATAAGCAATTAAATTTAAATATGAATGATATGAAATATTCAAATGCACACGAAAACTGGTGCATTGGCTGGATGCATTGACTAATACAGCTGACAATACTGTATGTGAATGTTTGTTTTCATAGCAGCATAATTAATGGTGCTCAATGTCCATCTACGTGCAGAAGTTGGCAAACTTTTTCTGTAAAGATCAGACAATAACTATTTTCAACTTTTCAAGTCATAGAGTCTTTGTCACAATAATTCAGCTCGGCCATTGTAGTGTTAAAGCAGCCATAGACAATACACACATGAATGAGTGTGGTTGTGTTCCAGTAAAACTTTCTTTATAAAACAGACAGCAGTGGATTTAGACCATGATCCAAAGTTTGCCCACTCTGGTGTAAGAGGGCTAAAGTAATCCCATTTTATTGAGGAAGTTCTAAAAGAGTGCTACTCTTGCAAGCAGGCAATATATTTTATATAGATATAGATATAGATATAGAGATATATATAGATATATAAATTTGAAGCAATACTTGAATCTCATTTTTATAAAGAGGGAGTCAACAGTTTTTATTTTCACTTTCAGTGTTGTATTAAATGGTGATTAAGAGGCAAGGAACTTATGTTAAATGATAAAAGCAATTACTAAGGAAGAATGTCTAAACTTTCAGATTAACTAAACATTGGAAGGCACTTCAGAGGCAATATTAGCGTACTAAATACTTTTTAGAAGAACCAGAGTAAAGCTCAGTATCAGTCAATCAATCTCTACATATTTAATGACCACCTAGATGCAAGTCTTGTTGGAGAAATATGAAGATAAAAAAGAAAGTGAAAGAAAAGAAACAAATATTAGAGAATTAAATTATTTAGTGTACGAGAAATTATCATGTGATTATTGAAATTATTTATTTTCATATAGTAGCCATCTCTAGAGATAGCAAAGAAGAAAATAGATAAATCTTCATAGATTAAGATTTTTAACCATCTGAAATCATGGAAAGAATGCATATAACTTCTTAAAATTAGTTACACCTCTATTACTGTAGTTTTGTGAAGCAAACACCAAAATGACTCTTTATGTGTGTTTGCGGGTATACACAGATATATATATACACATATATGTACATTACTTATTATTTATTATTCTCTTTATAGTATATATAGTGTTATATATATGTGTATATACTGCATATATCTAATGTATATATACACATATACAGGGCTTATACATGTAGGGTTTACATACACACGCATATTGTGTATATAGTATATGTAGTATACATATATAATCAATTCTGTTCCAGGATTCCTGAAGATACCAAAATCCACTGATGCTCTTATATCAAATGGAATAGTATTTGCATATAACCTAAACATACACTCCTGTATACCTTAAATCATCTCTAGATTTCTTATAATACTTAACACAATGGAAATGCTACATAAACGTTGTATTTTTTAAATTGGTATATTTTTGGGGTTTTTTCCAGAATATTTTCAATCTGCAGTTGGCTAAATCTGCAGATATTGAGGACTATATTGTATGTCTACAAATATATTATTAATATATACAGAACAGAAAATAATAAATAATATACAGATTACAAACATTTCCACATCATTTATCTCATTAAATCTTCACATCAAAAGGTAATACAAAAAAAAATGTTAGTGAGGATAACAACAAATAAATGTATAATGGAGAGACCAATTAGCTTTACCTATAGCTATCAAAACTCAAACCTGGCTAGATGATTTGAGTCCTCTTCCTCCCCAACAGAAGACATAGAGAGAGAAAAATGGGAGCACATCATGCTGTGCCCCAAATCATTTATCATCCTTAAAATGTGGGAAAGCCATGGAATGAGTAAACAAGACTTTTGTAAGCATGCATAAAACATATTAAATATTTGGTGGCAAGGGATTTCTATTAGGCTTTCATGGGAGTTAATAAATCAACAGAAACCACTTACCGAAACATTTTCATGGGTCCAGTGGAATTCTAAGCAAATATCAGGTTTAAGAATGAAAAGTCAGTTATATTTTCAACGTAATCTCACGTTCAAAGAAGTGTAAAAGATGCTTAAGTGTTAATATTTTATGTTTCCCTGCTCTCAGCAGTAAATGCAGCCCATTAAAAAGAATGCTAAGCCATAGCTGTTAGCACTGGCACGGGACCAAGGAAACACTGAACCTTCACAGAAGGGGGTTAATTGCTACACGAAGAGGTAATTTATTAAGGAACACTGAAGCCCTGTATATTCCCCAATGTGAGGCTGAACGGCAAAATCTTATGTGAATATTACATTTGATAATCAAGGCCTTTTCCATGGTAGACTTCAGAATTAGCTAAGCTAAACAAAAAGGGGCGGTGGATGGGAGAAAGGGAGAAAGAAAAAACCCCAACACTATTTTTCTCTATGGCTCCCATAAACCTTTTCGTGGTGCCCTCCAGTCTGTCGCCCCCACCACCAGGAAAGTTTGCTGCTCCATAAACTTTTTGGTGGCTGATGAGAAAGTCTCATATAACTATCAGGTGGAGGGGCGGCTTCTACTGTTCTTTATTTGTCCAGACCTGGGGCTTCAGGATTCTTCTGAGTGTCAAGCTTCATTTTCACCGTTTGTCAGAAGTGATGTTTTCAGAAACTTATCACATTGAACGGGGCCTTCTTTTCCATCACAGTTCGGACCAGTATCATGTGGCCTATTAAACATCATGAGTGGAAAAAATAGTGGCCCCACGTGTCCCATGCCTAATGTCTCCCTTTTGGCAGAGTTTCATGCTCAATCCAATGGGTGCCTTGTTCTGGCCCGAGTTTAGGATTTTGTCAATGGCAAAGGTTCAAGAACCAAGCAGAGTTCAAAAGCAACTGGGAGGGCCGGGGTGGCTCTGAGAAATCGTTTTACCTGAGGAGCTGATGGTTTTTTTGGCTGTGCTGACAACGAGTTCTGGAGACTCAGAGGACTAGGAAGAATTACGTTTACCTCTTTGTCTCTCTTTTTTAACATCTTCGACAGCAAATTGTCACTGAAGAACAATTTCCTTGAAAAATAGGGTAAAGGAGAAACAGTGGTTTCTCTAAAATGCATCATTTTGATGCGTTCCAGCTTTTTCTACTTTGAAGCTCAATCCTCCAGCCTTCTCTAGTCAAGCCTTCAATAAATGAGTATTTATGGGGTGCTCATTTTGCTCCTGGCACTGAGCTGAGAGAGGGAATAGCAGAACACAAAAGGCATATATAGCATATGGCCCAGCCCAGCCCTTAAAATGTTCAGTATCACAGAAAAGATAAAAAAAAAAAAAAAAGAACCTATGTGAAACAAAGAATAATTCTATAGTAACTACAATAGGAATGACAGCAGAAGGAGAGCCATATGAGAAGATTTTGTTTTTAGAGACAGGGTCTCACTCTGTCACCCAGTCTATAATGCAGTGGCACAATCATAGTTCACTGTAACCTTGAACTATATGAGAAGACTTTGATGGGTCCTTATTTATCTCCCTGGTCCTGCTTCCCTTTTTATTTTTTACCCCCATCCCCACCCCCACCACTTTTTGCTATAACTCAATGGCTTCTTCTGTTCCCTGATCTACAGATGCCCAAAGCCATTACGGGAAACTTTCAACACCCACTTAACAACATGCACCCTTGAAGGACTCCATGGTCAAAATTATGTCTCACACTTGCAGCCATTTCCTCTAAAACACTTCCATTTTTTCAGTGTCAATCAGCCAGGTGTTAAGGGAAAAAATACTAATTAAACTAGGTTACACAAAGTGGTAGGTAACTCAAGCATCCTCCTTCTTTACCCCTCCTTCTTCTTCATATGCTTTTCAGACTGTTCACTTTCTATGGGAAAATCCCATGTCACTCTAAGACTATCCCCTGAGCATGTACCACATCATAGGGTGGCCAGGTCTGAACCAGGGGAGAGCATAGAAGAGGCTTTTTTTCTCAGCTTCTGAGAACTGTCCGTCCATCCACTGTCCCCTTTTCAACTACCACCAAGTTCCGTTACTATTATTGCCCCTTTTCAATGTAGAGTTCGACCTGCAGGCTGCTGCATTTGCTATGTGATCTTTGGCACGGGGAGAGGGAACCACTCCTTTTGCAGAGCGAAGGGATCAGCGTGCCCTAAGCCAGGTGAACACAACATCCGTTCTTCTTTCCAGTTCCCAGGAGGGGATGCACCTATGCCTTCTAGACCCTCAGAAAATGAAAGGCAGGGATGATTTCTGTTGAAAAGGAGAGGAAAGCTTGGGTCCCCCAGGATGCAGATCCATGTGGCCTCCTAGGATCCTCAAGGTATGTTCTGTTCTCCTTTCTTTCCTCTCTCCATTTGGCCTTCCGGGTTCCTGTCTTGGCTATATGTGATTAATACTCAGCATGGTAATTCACATATGGAAACAAATTTTTAAGTAATTTTTAAGATTTCAAAATTTTTTCAGTTAGTTGTTTTTCTGCCTTTTAGCTCACAAGTACCTTCTTAATTGGATCAGTATATAATACAGTCAACGCAGCCTCCACTCTGTATTATCTTTTACTTAGCTTCTCATCTTAGGCAGATTTGAATGTCATTGACTATTAAGCTAATAAAAAGAAATCAAACCCACACTTATGTACACACATACACATTTCCAAGGATTAGTCTTTTTTTTTTTTAATCTCATCTTTGAAAGGCTGTTTTGGTTCTTATTTTCTGCAAACACTCCATTGAGGAGTGTCTTATCTTTTCAATCTTGAGTTTGTCTTGGAATTTATCTAAAAGGAATTAGTTCGGTCACCAAGGTCAACACCCCTGCTCTTTCTTAATCTTTGTTTTCAATTTTCTTTCTAAGGAATTGGAAGAAAACACAGGCAGATGAGTAGTTAAGCAATCCCAGAACTTCACATGTCACTTGGACCAGAGCCAGGCGCATGTAAACGTCTTCACTAGCCAAAAACACACCAGGGACCTCTTAAGCAATCAAGAATTGCTACATGTGTGCAAGAGCTAACATCTTAAACACAACAGAAATCTGTAATTCAATTATCCTCTGTTTCTTATATGTTTATGCTCAGAGCATCCCAACATGCTGGAACATGGAAATCCAAAATGGAAACTATTAGATACACACTCTGTTTGTGGACAGGTGGCCAGGACACTCTCCTGGTTCACAAATGGGCATATTGAGGAATGGAGGACCTGATTCTACACTCAAGAAGCCCTGGGAACATGAGAAGGAAGAGAAAGAGAAAACAACAGAAGAAAAAAGCAGCATAACAAAGATAGACTAAAATCAGGAAGAAGGGTGGAGCAAGGAAAGCAAGCCACAGAGAAACCCAACCAAGAGTCCATTTCTACTGCTCATATACTTCTCTTGGGGCCACCAATAGCATGACTAGGGGCTAGTCCTCAAAAATGGGGCCTTTACTTGCTTGAAATAAGAAGGACTTATTTATGCTGTTGGCATGTGTTTTACTTAAAACGAGGTGAACGCCTGTCTTTGCACATGTGAGTATTCTACTTCTGCAAATGGGATCCTAAAATACATAAAGTATTATTCACTACCTGCATTTGATCTGAGAAGAATTACACAGAGTTATCCCTCAGCAGTTTTACTCACATTTATTATAGTGGGCCAGGTCATTTTCCATAAAAATGAGTAGTTCCCAGCAGGAAAAAAAATGTATAGAATGTGCTGATCTTGAACACAGAGTATTTATATAATATGTTTTATCACCCATAGACCTTACAGAGCTGGGTTTTCTCCTGGGACACACTGTTAATATTTTCAACCTCTTTATATGCCAAATGGAAACAAAGATTGTTTGAAAAGGTAAATACAGTGCTGTCATTCTTCCTAGCACAATACAGACATAGTATATTCAACTAGAGTTACTAAGAAAACTGGGGATCTTTTACAAAATGTGGCAACATTATGCAAATGATTAACTCCAGTGAAATCCTTTTAAGTAAAATGTGTTACTCAGGGTATTTTGACAGAAACCTAACTCAAAGTAACTTAGAGGAAATTTACTCAGAGATACCGAAACATCTCAAGTTATCAAATGAAAGGTTAAACAACTCAAGGAAGGTCAAGGATGCTGCTAGCCCTCAAAAACAAATGGAACCAGAGTTTGAAACAGCCAAGACTTTCTGTGTCTCTTATCTTTGTTTTTCTCTGTATGTTGGCTTCTTTCTTACTTTAAATTTCCTCCACAGGGCAGGAAACATGGCTGGTCCTAAGCATCATCCTTAATAGCTTTTCATAATAGAAAAGGTTTTATCTTATTCCTTATTCCTAGTTCCAAAATCGGACCAGGTGAAGGGTTCTGATTAGTTTGGCTAGATCAAGTGCTCGTTCAGTGAGCCAGAGGGTGACCCTCGCATCAGACTGTCAGAGTATGCTCTTTCCTTGTGCTTGATATGCCTTGATTGTATCATTCATATTTGGCAAAGTAAGAGTAAGTGTTCTTTTCCTTCCAGTTCAGCACCAAGAGTACCATCGTGGTAAGTTATCTAAGATGCATAAAATAAATGTGGGAGTCCTGGCTACTTGTGAGCTGAGACCTTCAGACAAATCACCCACCTCCATAAAACAGGGAAAGAAGCCCTTTCTCAAAAGAAATGCTGATTGATATAACAGCATACATGAATCTTACATTCATTATACTGAGCAAAACTGGAAGCGAAAAAGGACATGTTGTATCATTCCATGTTATGAAATTCTAAAATAGGCAAAACTGTCTTATAGTCATAGAAACCCAGCTAGTGGTTTCCTGGGTTTCCATGGTGTAGGGTGTTGAATGAAAAAGGCATGAGGTATCTTTCTGGGAAAATAGAAATGTTCTATATCTTGATTCAGGAGGAGTTACATGAGTGTATACAGTTATCAAATGTCTTTGACCCATACACTTAAAACGTAAAAATTTTATGTAAATTACACCTTGATAAAATTTGAATTTATTTAAAAATCCTTCTCAGAGGTTTGAAGTGAGCATCAAATGATGCAGGGCTCATCAAACCACTTTTTTTTTTTTTTTTTTTTTTTTGAGACAGAGTCTCACTCTGTTGCCCAGGCTAGAGTGAGTGCCGTGGCATCAGCTTAGCTCACAGCAACCTCAAACTCCTGGGCTCAAGCAATCCTTCTGCCTCAGCCTCCCAAGTA
>CAUYMX010019455.1:0-11342 GCA_963573855.1 Lepilemur septentrionalis | reverse complement strand
AAATCCTACATGTCATGTTTTAAAAAAGGTGCAGAGATATGTTATGATTGAACATTCTACCACTTTTTTAAGGATCTAAAACCAATCTTTGCTGAAAGAAGTTTGGGTGAGTGGATGAATGGATGGGTGGATGGATGGATGAATGGATGGGTGGATGGATGGATGGATGTTTGGATGGATGGGTGAATGGATTGGTAGATGGATGGATGGATGTTTGGATGGATGGCTGGGTGTATGGATGGGTGGATGGATGGGTGTATGGATGGGTGGGTGGATGGATGGATGGATGAATGGATGGATTGGTAGATGGATGGGTGGAGGGATAGGTGGATGGATGGATGGATGAATGGATGGGTGGGTAGATGGATTGGTAGATGGATGGGTGGAAGGATGGATGGATGGATGGATTGGTGGATGGATGGATGGATGGATGTTTGGATGGATGGGTGAATGGATTGGTAGATGGATGGGTGGAGGGATAGGTGGATGGATGGATGGATGAATGGATGGGTGGGTAGATGGATGGGTGGAAGGATGGATGGATGGGTGGAAGGATGGATGGATGGCTGGATTGGTGGATGGATGGATGGATGGGTGAATGGATTGGTAGATGGATGGGTGGATGGATGGATGGATGGATGGATGTTTGGATGGATGGATGGGTGGGTGGATCAACTGATCAGTCACTTGAGTGCAGTGTGGCCCTTTTGCATGTTTTGTCCAGGACCCAGACTTCCTGGGCACAGATGAGTGGTGGGATGGTGGGGCCAACCTTCTGGGATCTGCCTGATGGAGGGTTAGAGGAGCCTTGCAAAGGGCTAATTTACAAGCACAGTTTGGCCCAGACACAGGGGACAGACGCAGAGGGAAGTGATGTTCTGTGAACAGACTCGTGCCCTCAGGGACTTGCATCCCGCACCCTCTGGAGGGAGAGCCCCGGTGACAGCCACTAACCCTGGAAGGGGCAGTTTCACTGACGCTCCAGGCAGCAGGGTGTGGAGAACCTCTGCCCGGCAGGCAGCGCAGGGCCCCCTCCCCGCTTCCCTGTCTCCTGCTGCCACCAGGTGGGGGCCTCTTGGGGCCACAGAGACATCCGCAGGAACCTGAGTACCTAGCCCCCTGTCTTGCCCACCAGCAGAAGAGAGCTCCCTGGCATGGCCTGGGGCAGATCACCGGGAACAGTGGCAGAGACATCACAGCACATGGCCAGGAAGCAGTCCGAGCACATGGGGACTGGTCTGGGACCACCCAGGAGCCCGAGGATCAGGGCCTCATAGGCCGCACCCTGCTTGCTGCTGCTGTCCCAGACAAGGCTGGGCCGTGCCCCACTCTCCACTGCCCCCCTTTCTCCTCCACATCCTGCCTGTCTTCCTGTCCTCCTAGGCACGGTGTGTGGGGCAGTGACCAGGGACAGAGTGACAGGGTCAGGCTTTCCAGGCTGGGAGTGGGACACGGGGCGGCCGGGCCACAGGTCCCGGGGTGCAGGCCGTGCGTGCAGTTCAGAGCCGCTTGGCTTCAGGTCTGTGTGCTTGTCGGGTGGGGGCAGGGACGTGGAGTTTGCACTCATCTTTGCAAGATCTTAGGGGAAAAATACATAATCTTTTAATTAAAATTTTACTGAATTTTAACTTGAATTTCCCCATCTGCTTCCTTAATTATGCCTAACCCTAAACCTAACTCTAAGCCATCTGTGTTCCTATCTCATTATATTGGGGTTATGCATGTATTTGTCCAATTCTGCAGGAGACAGCGAGTCCCTCAGAGGGAGGGACTGAGTCTGGGGCGTTCTGGATCTTCAGAACCAGGCAGACGCCCGTCACACGCTGGGGCCTCGGGAAGAGTTTGCGGGACACGTGCTTTGTCAGCGGGCGACCAGTTGTGTGGACACAGGACAAGCAGACAGGTGGAAAAGTGGGTGGGCCTCCCCCAGGCTCCCCGGCCTGGCCATCCCCGGCGTCACCATCATTTTGCTATGACTTCGAAAGTGAGATCAAAGGAGAAAGAGCAGGGAGGGACAGGGCCCCTTACACACGGGTATTTGTGGATTTTGTAAGCATTTACTTAAACACCGACTTTTTCTCCCCAAGTTGTGGGATTTGCCCTATTCATTGGTCTTTAACCAGAATCAGAGCCCCTGGCCTTTCCTCTGCGGCCCGGCTGGCTGCAACCGAGCTGGGAGGTGCTTTGTGTTTGCACACAGGACTCGCTCGGCTCCGGGGCAGCGAGGTCTGCGGTACCCGCTCCCCACCCAGGACTCGGCCTGGCTCTTCCCTGAGGCAGGTCGCGGAAGCCTCTGCCCACAGGGTGGCTTTGGGAGCACGTGCAGAAGCGCTTGACATGCTTGGCACACAGCAAGTGCTTCAAAAACGCTCCCGCCGTGAGCGTCGCTGGGTGTAATCCTGCGATATGGGCTCACGCGGCAAAGGAGGCAGCTTGAATCCAGCCGGCCGCCTCCGCCTCCACAGCTCGTGCCAAAGCCAGCAATTTCTGTCCCGGCGGAGCACCCCCTGCAGCCGTGTTTCCGCCTAGACCACATGCACACACGGGTGGCGGAAGGGGAGACGCCTGTGTCAGCTGCACTCACCTGGGCCTCACGGCCGAAGGACAGTCGGAGAAGCCGCACCAGACGCACACGCTCGTGGGTCACACGCGCGCTGCTCTTGGAAAACACAGATGTCAGCTAAGAACAGGACTGTGTTTCTTGTGATTCTGGAGAGACGCTTTCCCCAGTCGTAGGGGACGTGGCTTAACGCCGGGCAGGGTCAGAGCCTCCTGAGAGGCTTGTTTATATTGTGTATATAACAGGACGCACCTGGAGCCACTAACGTGTGGGAGGAGCAGGAATAGGAGGCAGGTGCGCCACACCCAGGCCGGGCGGGAGCCAGCGACCAGGAGGCCTGAGGCTCGTCCTGCTCCTGCCTGGTGGCTTCGAGGCCAGCCCCCAGGTCGCCCTTCCGATGGGAGGGAATCCGCTCCTGTGTGCACACAGGTGAGCACGTGTGTGTGCGTGTGCGTGGACACCACGTGCAGGGGCAGGTGGGCCTCCAGGAGGCTGCCACCCATGACCCCCCACTTCATGGATGGATGGAAGAAGAAAAGTCAAGGGACCCTCCTGCAGCACCAGTCCCCAGGGCTGGGTGTCGGAGCCCGTCAAGGCCTGGCACGGCTGCAGGGCGGGCGCCACCCACGTCACTAGACTTTCACAGAGGAAGGCCGAGCTGGCAGACACCGCACCTGGGCTGTCAACACGCCCAGGCCCCAACCTGCCGCGCTGTGTCCCTCTTGGACCCACCCCAAGGGGTCAGCTCCACTTCGAAGTGGCCAAGCCCTTGGACATCACACCCAGCGTGCTGCGTGCAACCGTCGGGGACCCTCGCGTGGGAGGCGGCTCCAGGATCCCACACCACGCCGTGTCCATTCGAGGCCTGGGCGCGTGGACCAGCGTGACTCCAGTGAGGGGTGCCAAGACGGGCCTGTGGGCCAGGCCGAGGCTTCTGTGCGCACACCACCCCCCCCCGCCCCGCCCAAGCACACACCTGCTGATTTGAAAAACTCACATGGGACTTTGAGCAGCGGGACAAGAAAAGATCATTTTAAATCACGACTCTCCATCAATCATAAAGAACATCTTAACAGCAAAAGAAAGAATGACAACATCCCACAGTGAAGAACAGAGCTGCAAAATCAACCTACTTCTGTTTAGTTTATGTCACGTCTGTGTCCCTTCCCGATAGCATCTCAGCCCTGCTCGCTTAGGGGACTCGCTAGGGACAGCATCCGAGAGGCTCCGGCCTGAGGCCGGAGGTCGGAGTGGGCGGGGCCTGGCTAGTGGACAGAGGGCAGCCGGGGACAGGCAGGGACAGGCAGGGACCAGGTGGCCTGCCCTTGAGCCTGGAGCTCCCCAGCGGCCGTGGCACGAGCCGTGGCAAAGCTGGGCTGCTGGACTCTGGGGTGGACAGTGGGGGGACTCCAAGCGCCCTGACGGCGTCTGCACCTGATCCCACGGCGGCCCCGGTCAGCCCTCAGAGGGCACCGTGCAGAGGCAGCTCCGGGAGCCTGGCGTGGAACAGGAGCCAAAGCCCCGAGGCCGAGAACCCCACTGGCCGCCGCGTCCCAGCCCCACGCCTTCTTTGTCTCACGGTGCTCCTGAAAAACTGAAAGTAATTTTAGGCTTTGGCTGGAGAGAAGCTCACTCACCACAGAAGAAGAAAGACTGTCGCTGTTCTCGGCAGGAGGCATGTTTACTGCTTTGCACGAAGGTATTTCTAAACACGGGTAATTATAAAAATCATTACCCCCGTGAACCAGCACGGGAAGCCGTATGGCGGGTAATACATTTGTAAATAATTACCTTGTGCAAGTTCTCTGAAATAATATTTCCTGTTCATTTTACACCTTTCTGCAGAAAATAAATCTATCGTGCTCTCATTTGGAAAGCAGGTCGCAGCAACGATCCCTTTATTAGAGGAATAAATAGAAAGATCTGCCCAGGTCTCACCCAGCGGACACGGAGGAGGAGCCACCGGCTGCCCGAGGTCCTGGCACCGCTGCAGCTGGTCCCAACGCCGTCCTGGAGCCAGCTGCAGGGGCCACCTCCGCTGGGGTCCCTTGTCTCCTGCAGAGACCACAGCTCAGCCGGTTCTTGGTCAGTTTTCCTCTTGCTGTGGCACAGTGGCCTCTGTGGCTCCGTGCCGGTGCTGCTTTACGTCACAGAGGATTTCAAGCTCACACAAACAGGCAGAGGCACCTAAAGGAACTCCCAGCCCCGCTCCCGCTCCATCCACCACGACTCGAGCCCTCCGGATGCGACAGGGACCCCCACAAAGCCTGTCTGGCCGGGTCAGGCAGAGGTGAGTCGGCCGGCTGTGGTCCTGCCCACTGCACCCCCTCCTCCAGCCGCCACCCAAATGTAGAAAGTAAATACTGTTTGCAATCTACTGATGGGAATACCAACATGGTCTGCACAGTGCCATCATTCTCCGTCTGAAGGTATATCTTTCTAATTAAAAAAAAATTCCTTTGACCTGTTTTTTATGAAAAGCGAGTGTAGGGCTTTGAGGTTGTCCCCACACCTCCTCGAGGGGGTGGCCTGGCCTTCAGGAAGGTCGGCGGACCCTCTCTTCATCAGCCTGGTTGAGCTGGGGGCTCGGGAAACGGGGGGCAGGCCCTCGGAGGGAAGGGAGTCTCGCCGGCAACCGCGTGAGAAACGCTGCCCACGGCCGCCGCGTCCGGACGGCGTCCGCAGTAGACGCAGAGCAGCTCGTCTTCACGACGCCCTCCTGCCGCCTTCTGCTCTGTCTGTTCCACCGGACGCCTCCAGGCCTTGCCGGTGTGTTCGCTCTTCCACTGCAGGGGTGTCTGAGGAGCACACTCCTGTTGGGCGGTGGGCTGGGCTGGAGGACCCACCAGAGAAGAGCTCACTGCACTCGCTCCTCGCTTCCTCTCCGAAGCCGGACGTTTTACAAGGACGCGTCTTGTCCCATCAGCCCTGCAGATTCAGGGCGGCGGGAGAGCTCCTCGTCAGTCTCAGTTGTTTTCCCAATTCCAAAGAAGCCCCTTGATGGTGGTGGCACTGCGGCTTCTGGGCTGTCACTTGCAGGTGGCTCTCCGTGTCCACATCTTGCACCTTCATTTAAATTCGCTTCCGCTGCATTTTGTTCTGCGCCCGTCGTCCAAGCCCGTCATGTGCCTCACACCGTGACATGCGGGCACAGCCGATCCCGGCCGTCCCGCCCCCCAGGTGGCTGTGCGCGCCGCGCTTACTCCGTGGGCGGTCGCGGTCCTGACCGCCTGCTGCTCAGCAGGTGCAAGCGGCCCTCACGCTCATTTTCAGGCAAGTGAGGGCTGCTTGTTGCAAGCTCCAATCTACTAATTTTTCCTTCCCTTTTTAGGAAAAACATTTTCTTTCATCCACAACTTTTTTGGCTTATTAATACTTCCATGGGGGTTACTGGCTATGGTCCGACGATCATTTACAGGTAAACTCGCTGTGGTACCTGACACAGGCTGTCGCACAGGAGAGGCAGGGCCGGCTGTGTCCGCTGGCGCTGTCAGAGGGTCTAACGCAACTCCAGGGTAAAGTCCTGGGGTTCTTGTTTGTTCCACCGCCCTGGAAGTCCTCGGGCTGACCGGGCAAGATCCTCCTGGGAGGAGGCTCTCAGGGCCGAGTTTCTCTGGATGTAGCGGCCAGAGCCGAGAGAAGGGGCTGAAGTCAGTGGCCTCGGTCTTCGCCACCTGCCCCCGGAGCCCCAGCGGCCAGCCCCTACCGAAGGCGACCATCTGACCGGAGCACCCGCGGCCTCGCCTGGAGCAAAGGGGCCCCTCCCGCTGCACAAAAGGGAACATGAGCACCTTTGGGAGCAGCCATCAGGCACAGGGCACCTTCTTAACGTCAGTCCAGACCCTCATGGGCCACGCAAGGCCATGTTTAAATCCCAGATGCCTGTATAAGAATGCCTATACTCGTGGACACACGACAGGTCTCAAAGAATGCGGGAAGGGGCCTGGCCGCCCTCTTTTGAAGGTGGTGTCTTCCATGCAGGCTCATCCCAGTGTTGATGATAACGCCCGGTGAGGACCCAGCCGACCTGCCTCTGAGATGCAGGCACAGCCCAGACACCAGGGTCCCCAGGGCTGATGTGGCACCTGCACTCGCCCCAGTGCCCCGGCCAACCTTTCCCACAGTGTCTGCTCACGGAGAGGCACAGGTGCACGAGGGCTGCCAGGAAAAGGCCCCGTGCCCCTGAGACGGGGGTCTGAGTGGCGCTCACAAGCTATTTTTGAAAGCAGAACGAACAGGGTGTCTACTGACAGAAACTGCCAGGGAACAAATTTACTTAAAGTGCTCCATACACTCACCATGGTTACGGCTTTGCACGAACACAAAGTATTTATATCAATAGGATAAAGTTCAAATCATCACCATAATGTGCATTTCACCAAGACAAATCCGTGGAAAATGCAAGATGTATGAGACAGGTCCGCTGAAGTCATTTTCTCAGGAGTGTGCTGATCTCATTGATTCAAAATATATTGATAATTGGGCTGAAGCCGCTCCCACCCCCGGCCACAGGCACGTTCAGAAAAAAAAGATGCCCCTAAATCGGACGTCACAGAGACGGTTCCTGCGGAAGATCATTACGCACTACATCAACCTGGTCACACGCAGGGGCTCTGGGGCCGCGGAAGATGATTCTTGACCCAACGTTCCCACCTAAGCCCCTGGCTCAGGCTGCCAAACTGCCCCGTGCGGATTCGGGGTAAAAATCCTTCTTTCACCCTGGCTGTCCAACCTCCGTCTCCTGAGCGGCCATCAGAATCCCTAAGTCACTGTTTCAATTGCTTTTCGAACAGCAGTTTTTTGAAAATGCCATCAGGCCGACATTGCTGCTGCTCCATCTGCAGCGACGTTTCTCTCCTCTTATCCTTCTTTCCATAGCAGGTGGCTTCTTCGGAGATTTCTGTCCACTCGTTCTCTGTCCTTCAGCAAACACGTGACCAGGTCCAGGCCTGGAAAACGAAGTGGCCCCTGAGCTGCCCCTTCCCTCTGGGCAAATCGTCCCTCGTGTGGGACATGAGTCAGAACCAGGAGGGGCACGGCGCCAGGGGACTGCCCACGCCGTGAAGCAGGGACGTGGCACAGGGCGAGGGAGGAGAAGGGCCGGGGAAGTGGCTCCACACGGCTGGAGGAGCAGGTGCCCAGAGCCCCGGGGCAGAGCCACCTGCAGGGGCAGAGGAGAGTGACCACTCCCAGAGCAGCAGGGACGGAATGGCAGGAGGGCAGGAGGCCGGGGACCCACCCAGAGGCGTTGGCACTCGAACCAGGGAGGGATGTCATGTGGGCTTTAAAAAAATTCTATGGAAAACAGTATGGAGGTTCCTCAAAGTATTAACATAGAATTACCATTTGATCCTGCAATCCCACTTCTGGATCTGTGCCCCAAAGAGAAGGCCTGGACTCAACCACATATCTGTACCCCCATGTTCATGCCAGCAGAATTCACAGTAGCTGGCCGGAGAAGCAGCCTGAGTGGCTGTCGACGGGCAGATGGACAAATAAGAAGTGGTCCATCCGTGCAGTGGGATGTCAGTAACAAGATGTGGTCCATCCGTACAGTGGGATGTCAGTAACAGGATGTGGTCCATCCGTGCAGGGGGATGTCAGTAACAAGATGCGGTCCATCCACGCAGTGGGTCATCTTGAAAAAGTATGTCCCTCCCCTCCTGAAAACCCTTTCAAGTGACCCACTGCAGTAGGACAATTTCCCATTTCTTCCACGGCCCCAAGTCCCGCAAGACCCACCTTTGCCAGCGTCCATGGCCTCGAGCTGCACCTCCGCTCCCCAGACTCCCTGACCTGGCCTCCACTCACAGGGGTGCTGGGGCAGGGCAGGTCCTTCTAACAACGACCAAGGAGGCTGCCTGGAGCCCCCAGGCAGAGGCAAGGGGTCCTCAGAGCACACTGCCCGGGGGCCCGGTGGAGCCACCCCACAGCTCTCGAGGAATGTCTTCCACGTCTCAGCGTGTTCTTCAGTCTGGGCGGGCCCGCACCCCCGCTTTCAGCTGTCCTGCCATGCTGCAGTCTGGACACCCTCACGTCCTCCCTCAATGCCCCACATAGATGGTCCCTCTGTACCCTGGGCTCCAGATGCAGTGACCCCTCACAAGCCCCTGCACCCAGTGTAGTCCTGAGGACCATTTTAGCCGCAGGTGACACAATCCCTTTTTAAAGCAGCATAAGCCCGAAAGGGAATTCTCTGCCTCCCCTGGCTGAGAACGAGATTTGAGATCTTGCAGGCCTGAAGAAAGAGCTGCAGGAGGTGGGGGTTCCAGAAACAGGAACTGGGGCTCCACTAAGCCTGTCCTCCCCACTACACTTCCTCTTGTCAAACTCCTATTTGTACCTCAAGGCCCTATGCAACTGCTACCTCCTCCCTCTCCATCCTCTGGGGTTTCAGAGCTCTGTGTTGATGCCTCTCACACTTTCCGCGTTGCATTGTGAGTGCGTTTCCCTGCACCCACCTCCTCCAGGGCCCTGGGACCTCCTCGGGGGTGCAGAGTGTGCTTTCTCCTCTCCCTGGGAGGCAGCACACTGAGGCAGACAGTAGCTTCAATAAACATGACCAGGTCAGACTTGGGCTTTAGATCCTGGTTCTTTACCTCTTTGTTGGTCCTGCAGATGTGAAGGAACCTTACGAACATGGCGGGTACGGAGATGGCTCCACAGAGCCAGGAGTGCCGGCCTCGCGGCCCCAGCGGGGCTGCTCCCGCACCGCCGCCCCCAGCAGCTCCCGCGAGTGCTCCTCGAACACGCGGCACTTGCGCCCTTGGTAATCACAGGCTGCTGCGGACGCGTCTCGCCCGGCTCTGCAAGGTCCAAAAGCAATTACGGTGCAGCCTCCCTGAGCTTGGGACGACAGGAGTAATCAGGGCTAATGACACAGCACTTGCCGTGTGATCGCCCCGCCGCCGCCCGTAATCACCATGTAATTAAGTGGTCACCAGTTACCCCGTAAACACGGCTCACGCTGGATGCGTCTGGGGCTGAAACAGCCCCACAAACTCATTTTAATTTCAAAGCGTTGAATGGAAAACAGCCGGTTGGCAGATACAGAGAGCACACGGTTGGAAAATGGGAGGTCTCTGGGGTAAGAGCAGGACGCCGTCCCCAACCTCAGCGGCTCAGGCGCGGGACAGAGAGGGAAGCCGCAAGGAAAGCAGACGGGAGGACACGGGGGCCTCCCTGCCCAGCGGCCGGCAGCGCCTGCAGAAGGACCTTGGAAACTACAGCACCGGCCAAGGGCCTGGGGCACATCACTATAGCTTAGGGTCCCTGTGGGCTCCACTTTAAAGAGATTCACTCCAGACCACCCAGCACGTGCCACAGGGGACCCTCGACTTCCAGAGGAAAGGTCTAGAGTCCGGCCATTCCAGACGTCTGTTCTGTGCTGAAAACTCTGAAAACTCTTGGGTCTTTGGGATGGCGGAGGAGGGGAAGTTCTTTCTCACGTCCCAAATCCGTGAGCGCCTGGACAGCAGGTACCTGATGTGGGGACTGATTTTGTGTCAACTTGGCTGGGCAGAGGGACGTCCAGACACCGGGTAAAGCACTGTTTCTCGGTGTCCGAGGGCGTTTCTGGGAAAGATAGGCATTCGACCTGGGGGATGGGCAAAGACGGCCCCCTCGCCAAAGTGGGCGGCACCGCCCCCTGCCCATCAAGACGAAGGCAGAAGGATAGGGGACCTATCAGCTGTGCTGTCCTGGTTCCTGGTCCCCAGACTCCGATTGGGGTGCCCTGCCACTCCCTGGGCCTGCAGCTCACAGACAGCTGCAGACGGTGGGAATTCTTGGTCCCCGTAATTATGAGAGCCGATCCCGTAATCTCTCTCCCCCCGTTTCTCTCTCTCCATATACACATACTACCAGCTGTTTCTCCAGAGAACCCGGACGAATGCCCCTAAAGACGCCCCACCAGACGCCCCACGCGTCCCGCTCTGCCACTCAGATGTGACAGGGCAGAGCCCGGAACTGTGTCACTCTCGTGCTCAGGAAGGCGAGGACCTGCGGTGGAGGTTCCCTGATCAGTCACTGGTCAGCCTGGGATCTGGTGCCCGCAGTCTCCAGGAGTCCCGGGGAGGCCATTATTCCTGATGTAGCATTAGGCTCCAGGGCTTGGCGGGGGAGGCTGCAGCAGGAGCCGGCCCTGGGACACGGCAGGAGAAGGGGGGTGGCCGGGCCCAGCCCAGGACCAGGGTAGCACAAGTCCCGAGGAAGCCCTCCAGACACTGCGTCTGTCCCCTCCAGGGGTGCAGTGTGCACCGTGCCGTCCCGGGCAGAGACTGGGCCTCACCTGACGCGGAACCTGCCAGCGCCTGGACACCGTTACCCTCTGGGACTTCCACCCCTGTCTGCGCCAGAAGCCGGCTCTTCCTGGGTCAGAACAGACTCTGAGGCGGGCCTCAGATGCTCAAGGCCAGGGAGCCCCCGCAGGGCATGGCAGAAAACTGCTGGCTGGCAGGTGACTTCCACATAGGCAGCTGCAAGGCCAGCGCGGCCCCCTCCCTGGCACACGTGGCCAGGACTGCTCCACAGCCGAAACCGTCACCTGGCTCCGGGCTCCCCTGGGGTCAGGTCACCTCCCAACTGCTTCTCCCGTGCCCACCCCCCTTCCAGTGCTGATTGCGACCTGTCCCCAGCCTCTGTCCCAGCCCCGTGGTGTAGACGCCAGCTTCACGCTGACAGCACCCAGTGCTGCCTGCGCTCCTCATCCCCTCCTCCCCCCTGCAGCCCAGCTCAGCCCTGCACACTGCAGCGTCCAGAGGGGACGGGCGCTGTGCCCGTG
>CAUYMX010019453.1:0-37548 GCA_963573855.1 Lepilemur septentrionalis | reverse complement strand
TGACAGAGTAGGTTTTTGAATGTAACAAGATAAGTCAACTTGAGTGGTAATATATTTTGGGAAATCAGCTCACTACAAATTGTGACTGTAAACATTGTACTGTAAATGTTTTGTAGTTTTCCCCCAATAAAAAAAAAAAGAGGATGAGGAGGAAGATATATCAGAATTAGATTTAATTCCTACACCTTGGTTTTAGAGGTTGAGGGAGAGAAATGAGACCAAGAATTTAAAATCTGGAAATTGCCTCCATAAATGGTAACTCCTTTAGGTGAAGCTGAAAACACAGAAGGAAGGAAGGCCTTTGGAGTGAGAGAGAAAACAGGGTGGGGGGGCGGGGTTCTGAACTGACAGTTGGAGGGGAAAGCAGCTCATCCATGGAGGAGGGATCAGAGCTTGGTCAAGGAAGCCAAGGTAGAGTGGGAAGGGCATAGTTCACTGCTTGCTAACTTGTTTCTTATGGTATTCTTCCAGTTTCCCAGATCATGGCCCATGCAGAGAATGCTAATATTTTTATGGCACACTGGGTATGCATATGAAGCTTGCTGTGTCCTGAAAGCCTCCAGCTGGCAGATCCCACCGCACAAAATTTTGGCCCTACTCCAGTGCTGAAGAGATAGATATTGTGGTCCCTGTAAACCATTCATGGTACACATGTGGGCCACAAAACACCAGTTGGGAAGTACTGTCATGCAGGACATAGAACCTAGGGAGTTTTATTTGCAAATAAGCAGGTAGTTCTTAATTCCCTATAAAGTGAATACCATGCTCCCTTTGTACAGACTCCTCATGTGGCTTTAGTGTTTTTTGTTTTATTTTATTTTTTCAATCAGCATGAGGACTGGAACATAACACTTCTGGGGAAAGGAAATAGTGAATTTAAAGTGGCAGCCTAGTATGATATTAAGAAGGCTGGGAATCACAGAACATTGCCTGTCCCAAAGAGCTTCATGACAGAGACGGTGGTGTCCAGGAGACCTTGGGTCAAATCCCTCATATGGGCATGAAGTCCTAACAGTCTCTAGGAGAAACAGAGAGAGAGAGAGAGAGAGAGAGAGAGAGAGAGAGAGAGAGAGAGAGAAGAGAGGGAGGAAGGAAGGAAGGAAGGAAGGAAGGAAGGAAGGAAGGAAGGAAGGAAGGAAGGAAGGAAGGAAGCCAACTGTGACTATTGCCAATTGTTCTTAACTAAATCTCACCTGCTAAGCTCTGAATGGCCCTTCTCACAAGACAAGTTAGGCAAATTTCAACAAGGGTTACAAACATATAATTTTAAAACCATTTTTTTCTCCCGAAACTATATTTATTTCTTGTATAATGGGCAAAAATGAAGTCACAAACGTATGGTTGGCTATCAACACAGCTCATAATCTCTATCTTAAGAAGACAATAAAAGGAATTAGAATACCTGTGCCCTTTAAAGTCATGCCTTTTGGGTGAACCTCAGTGTGTCCACCCCTGAGTCCCGGTGAGCTCTGTCAGCTTGAGATCTACAACCAAATGGAGATTATCTATCTGCCTATCTATCTATGCATCTATCTAAAGTCCCATCTTTTGTGAAAGGCTCAAAGCAGTGCACATAAACCCTGCTTTGCATTATTTTAGATAAAGCATATCATATGATAACCTAAATCAAGGAAAAGCATGGCTAAGAAAAAGAAGCCAGCACTAAGTTTTGGAAACTTCTAAAACACTTGAGGAGATAATTACATTTCTCTGAATTCCAGCATCTTCATCAGATAAAATAATTAGATTGAATTAATCCACTGGTTTTCAAAAGGTGCCTCACTGACATTCTTTAAAGGCTGCCTTGTCATAGATTACAGAAGATGTATGGAGGAAGGATATGGAGGCAGGATAGAGGGTTTATAGGTAGTCTGTCCCAACTCCAGCAGACAAACTCTACTTTCCTCTGCATTGTATTGAGAGCTTCCAAGTAAGATTTTATCTGAAAAAACAGACCACCTGCTTTAAAAATCTTTGGAAATTTTCTCACTCAACAATAGCTAAGGACCATGTTATTTTTCAATGGCAGTGGCATCCAATTTTAGGTTACTTCCCAAAAAGTCTGAGATGATTTTAACTCGTCAAAGTGTTCTAAATATTGTAACTAGGAATGTTGAAATTCTTTGAGGTTTTTACACAATATCCAAATTACTCTGAAATTAACCTCCCATTGTTTTATGGAGTTTCTACCAACTGTCTTTTTTGATGAACACAATAGGTCCAATCTGTTCCCTATAAGGAATTATATCTTCTGAGGACATTAAAGAATGCTGCAGAATTTCCTAACAGAGAACATCCTTATACATTATTGAAAAAAAATCTAAAAATATATTTAACCTATGGCCCAGTAATTATGCTTTCAGTATTTAATCCTATCATTTCAATGATTTGAATTTATCCCCAAAGTTCATGTGTTGAAAACTTAATCTCCAATGGAACAGTGTTGAGAGATGGGGTCCAGAAGGTGATCAGGTCATGAGTTCTCCACCTTTATGAATAGACTAATGTTGCTATATCAGGGGTGGGTTAGTCATTGCAAGAGTAGTTTTGTTGTAAAATTGAGTTTGAGCCCCTCTTGCTCTCACTTTCACTATCTCTTGCCCTTCTGGCTTCCACCATGGATGACTCATCACTAAGGCCCTCACCAGATACCAGCACTATGCTCTTGGACTTTACAGTCTCTAAAACCACAAACTAAATAAACTTCTTCTCTTTTTAAATTATTCAGTCTGTAGTATTCTGTTATAGCAACACAAAATGAACTGAGACACATATTCTAGAGAAATAAGCACAAAAAGAACAAAAGAATACTCCTGGTAAGATTGTTTGCACTAGAGAAAAAAATTGGAAACAGCTTAAATGTCTAACAAAAGACAACGATTAAAAATGCAATGATGGGAAAGAAGTTCAAAGAAGTGAATTGTAGCTACTTGTAACAATATGAAAAGATCCCCAAACATTACTTTTTGAATTTAAAAAAAAAAAGTGGCAGAAGTAAAGACAGAAAGTGGCACAAAGCAAGTAATGTGAACTGAAAAATTGCATCATGTATTTTCTATGATTATGTATGTGGAGTACAGAAAAGACTGGAAAAATTCACCCAAACTCAAAATAATGTTGTCCTCCAAGGAGGATGTATGGGTTTGGGGTGGAGCAGTGTTTGAAAGTGTCTCTCTGTGTATAGAGACAGAGATCAATTGGGACTTTAAGATTTAACCAAAATGCTGTAGATCATTTTGAAAAAGGTAAATGCTAACTGGACATATATTACTTGCATAATTAAAAAAACAGTAATATGCCTAGAAAAGTGACTGAAAAAAGCCAATAGTACCAAATTGTGAGTGGTAGTTTATTCTGACTGGTGGAAAAATACGTTGTTGTTCTTTTATATCCTTTTCTATAGCTTTATGATTTCATGACAAAATATCCAAACCTATACACTTAAAAAACTAAGTTTTCATTGAGGCAGGGCTTGTGGTATATGGTTCTTGATTTCAATCAATTCAGTTTTTATCAATTAGCTTCCAGCAATGCAACCTGGAGTCACACAGCCATTAGCAGCATCCATATTAGAGGCAAGCCACAAACTAATGTGCCAAGACTGTGAACAGGGCTTTGTGAACAAGGGGTTAGACTGGGTGGGCCTTAGAAGCTCAATAGACACACAAAGTCCCTGTCCTATAAAAAGGGAATGACAACAAAAAAGAGAAACAAAATAACAAACAATTAAGTTTTCTCCCCCCCCCCAGCCATACGGGAGAGCAACAAAGGCACAACAGAGAGGTAAAATTGAGCACAGGAGGGAATATTTTGACAGAAATTGAGCGCAAAAGAGAATTACATACAGATCATGTCGAAGATGTTGGGCATTTGGGTATGGCATAGGATGCTGGGGAGCTGCACACCAAAGGAATGTAGGCCACATCTCTTAAGGGCCACTTGGAAGAAGGTATAAAGCAATAGTGTGCAGACTGGGGTCATCCATAAATTGTCAGAGTCTCCAGTGTACCTCAAGCAGTCTGCACAGGTAGTGCTTAATAGGGTGTCGTGGAGTATTTTCTGCTTGTTAAATTTCTTAAAATAACTTCGTGGCAAGAGAAATTATTCTGAATTTCAGGAATTTGCTGGAGGTCTAGAATGGGAGACTATGCCTCCTAACAATATCCCTTGAAGACAATGGCCCAAGGGGCTTTGAAAATTTGAACCTAGTGTGACAGGATGAATCTATGTGCTCTGGTGTGAAATTAGCCAGTCTTCTGGACAGGTTCTAGGACAGAATTTATCACATTATTTCATAATTATTGGTTTCCCCAATGAGTTTGCCTACTGAGCTATAAACTCCTTGAAGGCCAAGACATGATGTTATTCATCAGTGATTTTATAGTATCTGGTATAGAGCTTGACACACAGAATATTTATAATATGGTTTTCACTGATGAATGAATTGGGAGACTCTCAATTGGATTTCTATGTTTACATCGTCCAAAATCCATTCTCCTTCAGAGGCATATGGCTTTTCACAAGGCTTACTTCCTCTTTTTGACATATCTGCAAAATGAGGATAATGTGTCAGTCATTTCTTGACATGAATCATGTCACCTGACATGTCCCAGACAGGCTCATCTTACAAACTTGAGTTTTGTCTGGGCAACAATGGCTGGCTGAGTGGTAATAAGTTAACTGTCTGTGGCTCCAAATAAGAATTAAAAATTTAGCTCTTTCTTCTGTTTGGATTTCCCAGCTGTTTTCAGATAAGATATTCACACACACACACACACACACAAAAAAAAAAACCTTAAAAAGAACTTCCTTACTGCTCTGGCTGCTGAGTCATCAAATGAGTGAGCCAAATATTTTGGCCTGCAAGAAACATAAAGAAAACTTCATCAAATTAGAGTGGGGACTCAGTGCTTAGAAGAAGAAAAACTAGCGCAAAGCCAATGAGATAGGGAGACAGGCAAAGGGTTGGGTTTACTGCAGAATGGTGGTAGAGATGAAAGACATAGAAACAAAGAGAAAGAGACTCAAACTTCCAAAGAAAAATGGAAAGAGACCAAAGATCGAGCCCATTTCCTAACTTTCGTTTATCAGTTACCATTCTAGGCACTGTGCCGAGTGCTCAAATAAAGACATGGAAAGATGTGGCCTCTGTTTTGGAGGTACACAAAAATGAATGCGAAAGGAGGAAAACTAGAGGGCCATAAAAGATACCAAAATGAGAGTAGTTAGTGTGAGCCCTGGAATGTTGAGGTCAGAGGGAAGGTGTTCTGAGCAGGGGAACATGTATTTAAAGCCACAAGTGTATGAAAGTGTGTGACGCACCAGGGAATAGCTAAGTCATGTGAGAAGAAAGTGGTCACGGGAATCACCAGACCTGAAGTTGAGGCAACCCGCTAATACCTATTGGAAATTTATTTATCTGGGGCCAAAAGTGGCCAGTGAAAATTTTTAACCAAATCATTATGTCTGTGTTTGAGAGAGAGGGAGACATTTTGAGAGGTAGAAATGGACATACAAGGAGGAGACAGAAACATACATATTTTCTACGATCAGTTTGATTAGTGGCAAAATCAACTTGATCAGTGTGCTAATCCCAGACACCTAAACTCCCAGGTGCTTACCCTAGTGAAATTCCAGAGTCAGTTGTGCCTTATTCTTGTTCCCTGGAACACTGGGGCTAGTCATATGCTATCAATATCTGGTGTCCAGATAGACCTCCTGCAGAGTGTCAGAGAGAGGAGGAGAGGGACCCAGCCAGATGAAAAATTTAAAAAAAACTACTGCCTAAACTTATAAATTGGGACCTGGTCTCCATGCCTGACAGATGTCAGCTGCCAGGCTGTTTAGCTGCCCATACTGGCAGCCACATGACAATGTTTTAATGAATTGCTGTATTGGGCTGGTCCACTGTAAGAAGGTCTTTTGCTTGTTTCTATTTTCTGGAGGCAGACTCAGAGACAACTGCCAGACTTTCTGGTAGCAGAGAAGCATGAGCTATGCTTTGGGACCAGGAAAAGTCCAAGTTTCACAAATCTCCCAGAGGACAGAGCCAGCAGGGCTTGGGAATTCTAACAACATGCAAGTGCTTACTGGGAGCTTCTTGAGTTGGGATGTATCTAGACAAGCTGGGGTCCAAGTTGCAGCTCCCCACTTATTTTATTCACAGTATTCATGACCCTGGAAACCACCTTAGACTTTCCCAATTCCAAATCTTTGCTTAATCTTTCCTTTCTACCTGGACCTCTCTATCTTCAGGCTTGATCTCCCTCTGGTTCTTTCCAACTCCCCTCCCACTTTTTCCCAACTCTTATCAGTGATAGCCCCAATCCTTACTATAAATCCTTTGTTTCTTGGGATCCCTCTTGGCCTTAGCCCTCTCCTACTCTACTGCATTCTCTCTGCCATCAAATTGTGGGTGTTGGCTCCCTTTTTTCCATTGCTTCATGTCAGAGATCCATCATCACACATGACTTATTATTATGGCTGTATGGTATTAATACAGAACACCCAATCTATGACAGGTGCTATTTTAAGTGTGTATATCTATTATCTCAATGGGTTAATCACAGCAGCCCTGTGAGGTAGACACAATATCTCCATTTTTCAGATGTGGAAACTGAGATACAGAAAATTAATAAATGGATACTGAGGTCATGTTTCCTAACTCCTTCACCACATTGACTCCCTCCCCATGTAAGTAACCTTCCCTTCACTCTGTTTTCTATGTTGAGATCAGATAATCTTTCCAAAGCAGAGATCTGGTCATTTATTCTCTGTTCTGTAGGCTACTGGGCAGACATGGAAGAGGAGAAAACCCCTCCTGTCTTTGTCTCAGCAGGCAGAAGCAGACATACACTAAACTAATGGGATTCTAAGGTTTGGTTCCACCCTGAACGACCAAAATGTCTAGAGATCCAGGTCCTTTCAAGATATAGAAATTTATAGTTGGCAACTTCGGGTGTACCCTTTCACACTGGATTTTAGGAAAGAAATTTTAGATAGAGTCTAAGTTTTCACTAAGACGTAAGGGCAGATCTGTTGGAGCAGGTGGGTGATTTCCTGGAGATGGAAGTGTTCAAATTTATAGGAAACAGTTCAGGAGTGTAACCACATACTTGGCCTCAGTAAACAAGAATCTCAGGCTCACAGGGCTGGAATCAGTATTCTGGCCGAAGAAATATGTTAGTAATATTCAAGGGTTGTATAGATACCCTATTGCCCCAAAAATATAGGGATGGAATTATTTTTGTTTAAAACAGAGCATAAATTCTCTGATAAGACCTTTTTATGACTGACATATTGTAGGACACTATTTCTCAAGTGATAAGCAGTATGACTGGCTTCACCGAGTGAGGAATTTTGATAACTACCATACATGTATTGTCTCTGAGTTACACACATACAACATACAAATAAAGCATTTATTATTACCTCTATTTTATAGATCTAGGAACCAAGACTCAATGAGATTAAACAACATGCTCCAAGCCCTTCTACATTACACATTAGGATGCTGTGGTTTTGAACTCAAGCAGAGCTCCTTCTGACCCAAGAATCTGTATGTGTTCTACTAAACCCTGCCAGATTCTCAGCAGATGTGGCAATGAGCCGCTGCTTACTTCTAACTGGTGCTGCTGAAGAAGCGTGGCCTTTGATCACTTGGGAAGCATTAAGAAATTCAGGCTAAAGTATACCTCTTGTTTAATCAATGTACATAATTTGAAGTATAGGTTTGTGTCCACATGACTTAACACATTTCCTCATCCCTAGAGATACAAAATACAATGAAGGACACAAGCTGAGATTCTTGAAAAGAAAAAGAAAAAAAAAACTTTAAATTAACCACCAATATAAACTAGAATTTCACCAAGTGATTTTAAAATTAAAAAGCCTGAAGCAACCAAGCTTGTGAAGTCCTGAGTTCAAGAAGATCTGGGTTCTAGCTTGAGCTCTATCATTTGGGTCATTCTGTGCAAGTACCTAAAATTCCCTGAGCTTTAGTTCACTTGTGTAAAAACTGGGCTATTAATATCTAACTTATGAGATTTCGAAACTCAAGTAAGTTAACATTTTATTAAATTGCAGTCTATCTCCAACACCTTTGAATTTGACCATAATTACATCATTCACCCCACAATGAATAGCAACTTGTGCTCATGTAGCATTTGCATGTTTCCAAGACAATTTTATTATCTATTACTCTATTGATGTCACCCTTATACTGTATTTCAAGCAAGCGGGTATTATTAGCCCTTTGATTGATGATAAAATTAAGGCCTGAGGACATTTTGACTTGCTTTCTTTTGTCCATTGAGCTAATGATTCACCCAGAGTCCTAACTCTGTGCATTTTTCTCATGCCCACACCAAAATACACAAATCAGCTTAAAAATGCATTTTATAAGTCTTAAGTAACTAGTTTAATTGTTTGCACACTTCTCCAGGGAAGAGAATCAGCCAGTGTTACTTACATTTGCCACCACATAGAGGTACAATATGGGAGCCACTTACATGCAGTGATGCAAATATCACAAAGGGTCATGAACACTGAAGGGAGACATACATTTTAATGATACTTAATGGGAGAAAATCACTGCCTTCTCCCATTAGAAAGAAGCACATTTTCCCCCTGGCACAAGGTAGTGAATGTTTCCAGTTATACTCAAGGAAATAGACAAGGACAAAATAACACAAATAATTTTAAGTCAATAGTAACCATACCCATTACCATAAATAAATTCTTAAGACAAAAAATTTAAAAAAACCTGTATAAGGTTTCAACAGGAGAAGAACTTTGCCTATGATAGCATCAGCCATGCTTGTATCCATGCATTTTTAATTTTCAAAACTTCTAATGAAATACTACTTTAGAAGACTGGCTAATTTAAAGTTTCTTTCCTTCCAAGAGTCTCAAAATGAGTTTCTCTTTTTCTTCACTTATCTGATTCCTACTAATTCCTCAGAACTCAGTTAAAATAATCTCCCCCAATGACATCTTCACACCTCCTCTCCAATATTAGGTTATATTACCCTTTTATATTTCTAGCACATTAAAAACTTCAATGAAATAATTACCTGGATACATATATAATGTTTTCCTCTACAATTATAAATGTAAGTTCCATAAAGGCTAAAATCTATATGTACAGTTTGTCACTATCTCCAGTGCCTAGCCTAGGACCTGGCATATCCTCAATGCCTAAAAATTAGTTTTCAAATGATTGAGTGAAAGAATGAATAAATATTTGTTCATATAGAAATATGATAATTGGTAAGATGGGTTGGAGAGAGCCCAGTGAAAAGGAGGTAACTTGAAGTAATCTCATACAGATGGTAGTTAGTAAGATTCAGGAAGAGGATGGGGTAAGATAATATTATGTCAGGCAGAGAGTATAATGGGACAGACAGAAAAAAGTAAAACTTGGGCATATACACTATCACGGCAAATGAGTAGCAGATGAGTTGCTGGTTGATGTATCTGAGCTAAGAGCAAGCCCCAACCATGAAAAAGTAATTTGAAAATAGGCATCAGTATTTTCTCATAAGACCTCCATATTATCCAAGTTTGTATAGCAACACAGAGACTGATTTCTAACAGGAAGATACTGTGCTTCAGACTTACATGATGTCTTTAAATAATATCCTGAAAATGACCCTATCTCGCCAACTCTGCTACTATCACTTGACTTGAATCCACCATCATCTCTTCCCTAGACAATCACAATGACCTCTTTGTCAGACACATGCTTATCCTTTTGCATCCAGATAACAGGATCCCCAACTAATATCACAGTGAGCTTTTACAAATGTGGATCAGGTCACATCCCTTCATTGTTAAAACCTTCAGTGGCTTCCCATCCACTCTCCCAGCCATGGCATTTTAAGCCCTACCTGATGTGGACACTGGCTACATTAATGTACATTCACACACAGGCATGATGACCTTATTCTGTTCCTTGAACAAGCCAAGTTTTTTTCTGTCCTCCAAGCCTTTGTGTATGATATCTCTGGCTTGATGTCTCTCCCCCAGGGTCTTAAAAAGGCTTACTACTTATCATTTAAATTATACTAAAAGATTGTTTGTCAGAAATTTCCCTTTTGCACTCCTCTCCTAATTGGCAACTTTCTGTCTATCCTATGAACCCATGAATTAGTAAGATAGGATGTTATACTGCAAAAAACAAACAAAAAAATTAGCTTATCACTACGAAGGTCTCGTTCTTGCTCACTGTCACGTCCATCACAAGACTGCTGTGGACTCTGCTCTGTATTTACTCTCTCCAGCAACCAAACTGGCAGATCATTCACCACTTAAGACCAGGGCATGGCAAATGAAGCACTGGCATGTAAAGCTTCCACCCAGAAGAGATGCCTGTCCTTCTGCTCAGGTTTAATTGGTCAAAGTGAGTCATAGCACACATAACATCAAGAGGGCAGGAAAGTACCATTCTACCATCTGTCCAGAGGGAAGACTGGAAGTATTCTGTACACAGCATTAATGACTGCTGCAATCTGCTTTGTTCTTCTTAACGGCACTCATTATTTCCTGAAATGTATTCACTTTTAACATGGTTACTGGTAGACAAGGACCCAATCGTTCACATTCACTGCTGTATATTTAGCACATTGTACAGTGCCTGGAACAGCTCAATACATATTTGTTTATTATTAAAGAGCTATTGAAAATAACAACAAGATTTCCATTGAAAAATCAGGCCTCAGAATAGGGAAAATATTGGATAACATCTAAGAACTTTGATTTAACAAAGGCTTTGACCGCTTTTTTATTGAACTTATTTATCCATTCACTCATCGCCCAGCAAATGTAACCAAGAACCTGCTATATGACAGGTACTCTGCTTAGTGCTGTGAATAGCTTGATAAATAAGACACAGTTCTTGACCTCAAGACACTAACAATTGAGATAGGGAGGTGGACAAGTAAACAAATAAATGCAATACAAGGGGATCAACTCCAAAGGAAAAAGACAAATTCTCTCTGAATTATTGAAAAGGTGTTATTCTCCCTCACCCCCACCATGGACTGGATAATAAAAGTACAGATTTAGACCAAGTAAATTGGCCCATCAATTTGAATATTTCTCTCAGGGCCTCGTTTCTAACAGTGTTGTCCAAACTGTCCATCAAGAGAAAATTGCTACCTTTTCCAGACCTGAGCTTATAAACAGTGTCTCACTGGGGCAAGGGGACAGGCAATGGGGAGAAAGAACTTCAGTGGTATCATGGGAATCAGAGATTTTAGAAATAACCAACATCTGCAGCTCATCACTGGCTAAAAATAAGTACTTCTTTGCAGTATGCCAGATGTTCCTCTTCACTGGAACTACTACATAAGAAATACAGTATGGTCAAAGCAGAGAATAGAAGCAATCAGTGAGAACAACAGCCCACCCGTACAGTAATCAAGTCTTGACTGGAACCCCAGACCATTCAACTAGGAGGAGTGTAAGGCATTATATATAAGCCCCTTTTTTTCTTCTTAGTGATAAGCATGTGAAGACCCAAGAAGGTTCAGAGGTCCAGGACAAGCAGCCACTTAGAATAATAGGTCTTCTTTATTTTGCTCTGCCTGAATAAGTTGTAATTTTTTTTTATCTTGTTTTAATTAAGAGCAGTCACATTTCCCCTCTAGTTTCTGAAAGAAGCATAGTCAGCAATAAGAGCAACAAGTCAATCCTAAATACTTCATATATATATATATATATATATATATATATAGAGAGAGAGAGAGAGAGAGAGAGAGAGAGAGAGAGAGAAAGAAAGAGAATATATATATATATATATATATACACACACATATAAAATATACCCAACATTTGTTAAAGGGACATGTCTATACAGCCAGTTCTAGGCATTGCTATTAGTAAGAAAATATTGTCAAGTGAGAAAAGACAAAATAAGGAAAAAAAGAAAACAAAGTAATTCTTGTCCACAATGTAGTCAGAGCCTAATAGAAACCTTAGTGTTGAATAAATTATGGAATTCACCTCAACTTTATGTAGATTAGAAGAAAAGCAATACCAGATTATAAAATAAATGTAAGAAAGACCAAAATATGCCAGATTTTTTTCATGATGATCATTTATATTTTTGTTTGATATAACAAATATCTAACTTTTTGAAAAATACTGTCTCAGGCAGTCATAGAAATGTGCCTTTCAGATCTCCTGCTATAGGGAGCAGAGGTGGTTGATGAACCTAGCTTTTGCCCCCACTGTTATCAATATTAATTAATCAGTACAGATCCACCACTGTGTCTGTATTAAGGCCAAGTTTAGCCAATGACTGAGCACAACAGAGATACTCATGTGGGCCGACAGGGACTCCTCCAGTGGGTGACTTTGGTTTGAGGACTCCTATCAACTCAGGTGGACCTTTCTTGGAACTGCATTGTTGTCTGATACTCTCCTACCCCTCCTTCCCCCTCTCCTTGAAAGGTGTCAGACCGACATTGCAGTCTGAAACCTCTCCTACCTTCTCCAACTCTGTCCCCTGTATCCCTCACAGGTATCCCCTCCCATAAATACCTTGCACATCTAATCACATCTGCTTCCCAGAGGGCCCAAATTAATGTGTGTGAGTGTTCACACCCTCTAACTTCACCGGGACCCTGAACACTTATTTTGTTTGCCCACTAAGTAACTGAGGCCTGGATATAACACAAAGTAAAGATAATAACCTATAATCAAACCTAACTCTGAATCCTAGATGCATGAGCTTGAGTGTAATTTTATTTCCATAGATTTTGTCTTTTTGTGTCTAAGAATATTCATCTGTGGAGATGCTAATAAGGCATGTGACAAGAATTGTTACACTTAAATAAGGGCATTACTTTATTTGACAATGACTTATGAATTGTAAAAGATAAAATTTTTCTTTATATTTTCATGCTATTAGGCTAAATTTGTATTTATGGTCATTTGTAAAAATTATAGAATTCTAGTTCAATATGAAGAATTAACCACATAAATCCATTTCCACTTCCCCTTGAAGCTCCTTAAAATAATAATAGTTTTTGGTTTTTTTAAAAATTTTTATAGATATATATTTGTACATGCTTATGGAACATATGCATATTTTGTTACCTGTGTGGAATGTGTAATGACCAAGTCAGGGTGTTTAAGGTATCCATTACCTCAGGTATTTATCCCTTCTATGTGTTGACATTTCAAGTCCTCTCTTGTAATTAATTTGGAATATACAATATAATTTGAAATTATTTTTAACCATAGTCACCTACTGTGCTATCAAACATTAGAAACTAAATTCAAAAAGGCAAATTAAGAAGATGGGAAAATAGTAGAAGAGAAATCTCTGCATATTTTGGGAAAATAATAAATAGAGAGGCATTAACTGCAGGAGTAGAGCAAAGGAATCTGTGATCTGGTGCCTCGAGTTGGGTACCAAGGGAGGATGACCCATTTAATCTCCAGAAGCCCTGCAAGAATTAGAATCTAGAGGGGCAAAGCACCACCAAAGACAGAAGCAAGGGTGCTGACAAGAGACTTGTTGGAAGTCTGTGTATACAGAGCCAGTGAGATTCTAGATCCCACCTCCCCACCATTCCCACCAGCCCTAAAGGAGACTGAAGATTTGTTTTCTGGAGAAACTGGGCATGCGAAGCTCAAGACTCAGGGAGAGAATGCAGAATAAAAGGAGAGGGGAGGCACAGACTGAGAAGAGTGAGATTTGAGGAAAGTCTGTTCCTGTCCCTAGAATGGTATGACAATAGTCGATTATTTTCTGTAGAAACCTACAAGACTTACAGAGAAACAAAATCTAGAGATAAAGATAGGTAAAAATAGTCTCAGTGATGTTGGTACTGAGAAGTTAAGTATTGCTGTAACAAATAAGCTAAAAATGTGGCTTTGGAACTGGGTAATAGGTAAAGATGAAAGAATTTCGAAGCACATGATAGAAAGAGCTTAGATTGCCTTGAAGAGATGGTTGGCAGAAATAGGAATGTTACAGGCAATTAAAGGACTCAGAGGGAAGTCGACAGCACAGAGAGAACATTGCTATTGTTTTAGAGAATGCAGATACCATCATGAACAGAATATTAGTAGACAAATAAATGTTAAAGGTGCTTCTGGAAATACCTTAGAAGTAAATGAGTAACATGCTATTAGAAACTGTAGAAAAGGCAATCTTTTCTATAAAGTGGCATAAAACTTTACTAAATTGCATTTTGTTGTAGGGTGGAAGGCAGAACTTGTAAGTGATGAGCTTGTATATTCACTTGAGGGTATTTTCAAGCAAAATGTTGAAGGTGAAGTCTGCTTTCTCCTTGGTGCTTATAAGAAAAGATGAGAGGAAATAGATAAATTGAGGAAGGAATTGTTAAGCAAAAAGCAATCAGTGCTTGATGATTTGGGAAGCTCCTTGCCTATCTAGCCCACAAAAGATACTAAAATTAGGAAACTCGGTGATGAAAAAACATCCTCTGGAGAGATGACCGAAGGTATGGCTGGATCAACTTCAGCTACAGAGGTTAGGTGTGTACCTCTTGAATCCAATCAATTGTCTCAGCCAGATTCAGGAATAGGAGATGAAGTTATTTAGGATGACCCTCCTGTCTAATAGTGTAAATCTGGGTGACATACATGGCAGGCCCACAAGGTTGCTGAGAATGCTATATTAGCAGAAACATTACCAGCTAGGACTGAAAGGGACAGAGAATGAATAAAATGAAAGAAGGTCTTTAGACTCCCAAGATTCTACTAGCAAGAAACTAACAGTGACTTCAATCACTCTGCAGTAAAGCCCAGTGGTAGACAATAGAACTTGGACATCTCATAGACATAGAGCTTTAGCTTTTCAGTGTCTTCTCCTCATTAAAAAACAACAGCTGACCAGTAATTTAAGAAAAATCTCCAACATACATGAAAGATCAAAATAAGAATACAAAAAGGAAACTGGAAGAAACTGAAATAATGTTTAAACTAGGAAAAAGTAAACTACTTTTCCTCCCTGCCCCCACATGCACACAAAATAACCCTAACTGGAATTAATATCCTGAGAGAGCTAGAAGATGATGTTGCTTTCATGAAATAAGAACAGGGTGCTAGAAAAAGAGAAATAAGTAGAGAATAAGAAAAAGTACTTGAAACATAAAAATCCAATAGCTGAGGTTAAGATATTATTAGAAAAGTTGGAAAATAAGATTGATAAAATCTCCCAGAAAACAAACCAAGAGGTGAGAAATGGGAAACATAAAAATCAGAGCATTATCCCATGAGATGCAATATTCAATCAATAGGAGTTTAAAAAAATAAAACAGTGAGGCATTGAACAGAGAAAGCTGAAAAGAGAAAGTTAACCAAATACAGTACAATTTCCTAGTATTGAAAAAGACAAGTTTCCGGTACAGTATGTTTGTGGCACTAAATGGCAAAAAAGAAGCACACAGCATGCTTATCACTATGGAATTTCACAATAGCAAAGATAAAGAGAAGATCTATCTCCCAAAAAGAAAGAAAACCAAGTCACACTTAGAGGGGTCAACATCAGAATGGTGGGTTGATTCCTCCCTCGGACTTGACACAGTGCTGGAACTAATTCTCTTATTTAAATCGAAATTTAAGCATAATGTGCTTAGAAAACCAAACTCAAGAAGAACCAAAAATGTATTAGAAGAAAAATAAATTGCAGGAGGGAAAATGCCAGGGAGCAGAAGTTCAAAGGTGTAGTGACCCATGATCACACCACTGCACTCCAGCCTGGGTGACAGAGTGAGACCCTATGTCTTAAAAACAAAACAAAACAAAACAAACAAAACAGATCAGCAGTCAGCTATACTTGGGGGATTGTGTCCGACCAGCTTTGCCCTTTCTTACTTAAGTTATGTATATAAATAGAGACAGAGATTTTTCTCGTCCAGATGTTGAGTGGTCATCTGCCCCACCACAGGCATCCATGATCTGCCTCTGCCTTTCTTGCCAGCCTCCTCCCCTGTCACTTCCTGATTTCCACTATGTCATCCAGCTGTAAGGATACACCAGCAGTTTTCCAAATGTTTTATGTTCTTTCACATTCCCACAACTTTTTCCAGTTGCCTCTTCCACTGAGCATATAGTTTTGCAATTTTCTCCCTGGGCAATTTTTGCTCATATTATGGAGATCAATCCAAGTGTACCTTCACCTCCAGATTGTCTTCCCCGATTGCCCGAATTCATGGATTTGAACTTTCCCCTTTGGGATGCTCTCCCAGATCTTGAACATATCTCTAAACTGCACCATCTGTCACATGATTTTTGCAGTTACTTGCATTTTTCTGTGTTCCTTACTAGGCTGTGAAACTCTTCAGGCAAAGACTGCTGTCTCTTTCTGTCTTTGAACCACCAGCACCTATCAAAGTACCAAGCAAATATTTTAAGGAATTCCATAGTGGCCTTTTTATTCCTTCAAGAAACAAATTCATAGTCTACCACAATATTCTAGAAAGCGTACTATGAATACGAATTCAACAGCAGTGGTTGGTACATATTTTCTACAAAGGATGGGTGATTTTGAGAGGTGAGACAATCTGTTTGCAAGGGGAACTAGAGAACTTACCCTGAGATATAGAAAGATCGTGGCTTATATTTAGATTGTATTATTCTAAGAAGATTTAGACTGATTGGGGAGGGCAAGGGACTTTTTTCAGGACTATGCAAAGGTATTTATCACCCCTCCTCAAACTCCCAAGACAACTCCTGGCACTGGCACTGGTGAACAACATGGCAGCAAATGGAAGACTGGAACCAACACGGAGCCTTGAGAAGCCAGAAATTCTGCTCCAGTGAGTTGAGCTTTGAATCAAGACTCAATTTGGAACTGAGAAGAAGGAGCTCTTCTCTTGCTCTGCTCTTGGGATGCCAGATGGTGAATTATTAATAGCAACTGGCCTGGATCCTCCTGTCAGCCTGGCATTGCTTGAATAGCTGTTGGTGGAGTGGAGGAAGATGTTCTGTGCTTAAACATCACTGCCTGTTCATCTTCCAGCTTCCAAGCTGCAGTTTAGATTGGAAGGACACAGGCAGAGGACAATACCACTTTGCAGCTGCCCTAGTAAGAGCTGTAATTGCAAGTCACCATCTATCCAAAAGGGAGCTAATTTTTTGATACTATCCAATAGAATAAGCTGTTTTTCTTCTTGTTTTTCACTTTAAAAAATATTTTTAAAGTAACATGGCCATAGGTCTATTTAAATAAATTAACCTATATGCCCCTCCAATGCATTCAATTCTTGGAAACAAATGAGTCTACATTTCACCTTGGATAGAGTAAGAGGGTGATGGCAGATCTTTCTGCTTGTCGGAGGGAAATGGATTAAAAAAGCGTATGCATATACATGCATACATATATATACATATGTATAAATACAGATACAGACCTGCATACATATAGAGTGATAATTGCTCTAAAATAAGTAAGGTGTGACCTGTTTAGGGCATACAGGTTAGAAAGCAGCTCATTTTTCCAGAAAGATATCAATCTTTCAAAAAGGAAGTTAGTACTTGAATTTAGCATTGCGGGATTGTCAGTATGCTTGGACAGTGAGAAAGAGATTTCTCAGTGGAGGGAGAAGCATGTAAAAAGGTAGAATAAGTTGGGTAATTTATAATTATTTCCATAAGTCTAGAGATCTGAGCAGTGGTGAGCCATAAATTAGAGAAGTATGCAAACCTCAGATCAAGGTCAACCTTGTATATCATTATAAGGAATACTATGGGGACCCCTAAAAGTTGTAAGTAGAAGAGAAACTTCATAAGATTTGGATTTTAGAAGACCACTATGCCTCTTCAAATCAACATGCACCTTTAACAGACTCTCCCATCATCACCTAGAGAATAGGGACCCCCTCCCTTTAAAAAAATAATTGCTACTCTCCAGTACTTCAGAGAAACTTGTCTAGCCTCCTCTTCCCCTTACCTCCTGCCCAATTTGTTTGTCCTGTCCTGGAGTCTCAGGTTCTGTCATTTTACCTGCTAACTCTTCTTTACTTGCCATTTCAGATTAATGCTGTCATTAGACTGACTAGTTGTCCACTTTTGACTCATGCTGTCAATATTATGCCACATCTCCTTTGGTTCCCACAATCTTAAACCCATGGCCCTGTTGCACTTCATGTAAGGGCTGGTGGAAACCAACCTGCATACAGACAATAAACTTGTCCAAGTAATACAAATAGCTATCAGCAGTAAGATTGATTAAAGAAGAGTAAAACTAAGCACAGGTAGATTAATTTCTATATTTTAGTAACTGTATTGAGCTATTATTGCTCAGAAAAGCATTGAAAGTCAATAATATTATTATCATAATTTTCATTTTACAGATGAGGAAACTGAGACTCAGAGAGGTTCAATAACTTGCCCGTGTTTAATAGTAAGTAAGCATAACCTGGAATTTGAGCAATAGATTCAGTAGATTCTCAGCTACAATGCTGCATTTGGAAATTATAGCAAAGATTCAAAGAAGAGGAGATGTCTTGACTGGGACCATGGGAGAGTGAATAGAGAGAAGGTGCTTTGCCTGAGAAATCATATTTGGTAGACTACAGAGAACCTAGTGTCCCATCTCCTGATGGTGGGGTCATTTCAAGGAATGATCACAGAGAAGAGATGTCCCTGGATCCCAGCAGGGTTGTACAGATGGAATAGTAGTGGTAAGCTCATCTATGATCCAAAGAGCAGCTGACAGCAAGCTTTCCAGGGAAAATAAGGGTCACAGTGTAGAAGACTCAGACAACTGTTAGATCTTGCTCTTATCTTATCCATTTCCCCTCAACAAGCAGAAGGATCTTTCTGAAGCATAGCAATGATCATGCCACTCTTATGCTTAGAACTCTTAAGTGTCACTCTCCAGGACTTTAGGACCTGCTACAAATCTATGAGTGTGGCCTAGACTCAGTTTCTCAAATTTTAATGTGCATATGAATCACTTGGGGGAGTTTGTTGAAAGACAGATTGTGATTCAGGAAGTCTAAGGCGGGATCTGAAATCCCGCAGTTCTAAGTAGTTCCATGCTGCTGGTCCACAGATCACACATTGACCATCAAGGGTCAATAGAGCTTCAAGGGCTAATTGCCACCTTCCTCTACCTGGAATTTTCATCATCTAGGTAACTCCTCACACCTTCAGGTCTCAGTTTTAATGTTACTACTCCCAGGAAGCCTTCTCTATTTCTCTAAGACTAAATTGATACTGATTCTTTAGCTCCTAAGTACCCTGTACTGTACCACTTAATGCACTGAATTACAATTGCCTGTTTATCAATATGTCCTCATTCTCTACATTATCTATGATGTGTTGTCTCCATGCTATTCTTCTCTCTTCCTCGGTGCCTGAGTACCTGACTTATGGACAGTACTCAATAAATATGTGTTGAATGAATGAAATGAAAGATGAATATCTTCGGAATTGAGTTGGCCTTCACCTGAGGGCTACCCTTGGGTAGATGGAATCCAGTTACTAGTCACTACTCAGGATCAGGCTCCAAAAGATAGGAAAAATGAGGGTATTCAGGATAGGGCTCTAGATTAATGGTTTCCCTTCAGAGCCTCTCTTAATAACCTGGCAGTATGAACTGGGTGGAAGTCCAGTCCAGGTCCTAGGCCAGTAGAGGAAAGGAGAGGTTTGAAAAGAAGCACAGCTTGGGGAAAATTCCTGGGGAATTCATATACTGTCTGGTCTGAAGGGTGATGCCTTAATAATCCAACCTGAAGGGCTGGGATATGTCCCATATCTGTCTGGACCGATATTAGATGAGTTAGGGTTCCATCTTTATAGGAAAGGGCATGAGAAGACCTGCTAGAAGACCTGAAAGGGCTTGGGCAGAGGAAGTAGGATCGGGCAGAAGGAAGAATTACAGTTAATGAAAAGCTCTCCTGGGGGAAGAATTTTCTAACTAATAAAAATGCCCCCAAAAAGGAATGAGTTGCCTAGTGAGAAAAGGCACTTACTTAAAAGTATAAATAAATTATATTGTGGGTGAGAAATGTTTAACTAGAGAGTTTCAGCCTTCATAATTTAAATGAAGACAAAGACAAAGAAAGATAGGGTAGGTTGATGCCGCATAAGTAGTTACCTATTCACAACATCTGGTACCAGAGAAGTGACCAGTAAATATTTCTTTAATTAAATATATTTGAAAGAAATCCTGGGGAGATTAGATTCCCTTCATTTCTATTTTAAATAATCATTTAAGTAGGAGAAAATCCTGAAATTCTCTCAGGAAATGAAAAATAATTAATTTGTTCTATTTAGAGTTAAGTAATTCTTATTTTTGCAGTGTGCATTAGCTTCTATAACTATTATCCCATCTTGATTTTCAAAAAAAAAACCCCAAAAACTCAAAAGAAGATTGACCTGGCATAGGCCCAGTTTTAGGTTTTAACATGTTTATTTTTAATTTATTTTCTGAAAGTTGTACAGCTAATTAAAGGCCTGAATATGATTGGAGCACAAGCAATTTAGGTGTAAGACTAGTGCTGTTCCACATATGATGCCACTCTTTGTTGCCTTTATCTACAAACAGTTATAGCTAGAATAAGCTATTTCAGTACACTGGACTAAATGCCATGGCCTATATTGAAAGATGTTCTATGATATAGCCTTATGAAATTTATTATTGTATCTACTACAGAGATGCAATTGAAGATATTGTCCGTTAGTTTTCACTACACATTTCTGTCCGAGTCGGTCACATTTTTCTGAGCATATTTGCTGTTTTTACGAAAAGGATTTATCAAAATTATTTTCTTGTAATGCTGCTAAAAATCTCAGAGTCCTGTATATCTCTCTTCTCCACTCTTGCAATCACAAATATTGGACATTTATGGAGACCAAGTCTCCATTAAACTCATTTCTGCTTTAATGTCATATTTGTACTCTTGTTTACTCTTTTTTTTTTCACCTACATTTCAGTTAATCTTACCTATTTTCATTTTCTGGTATTTCATATAATCTTATAACTTACCCCAATATTTTCAGTAATGAGACAAGTTATAGATAAAGAAATGTATCATTTCATAAATATTTATTACAAATCTCTAAATGTTCATCAAGCACTTGATTACCAGGTGAATTCGTTCTTCTTAATTATTCCATAAACTGTTTTACATTATAATTAATTAATTAATTTCATTGATATATATTAGATGAACATATTTCTAGGGTACATGTGATAATTTGATATATTCATATAATCAAATCAGGGTGATTGGAATATGCATAATTTAAAGTGTTTTGCCTAAAAATACTGTGGATCTATGGGATTGGGGACTACTACCTGCTAAAAGATAATTTTATGTTTTATGTGTGCAAAACCTATATGGAATATTTCAATGAATTTCACTGAGACATAGAGCCTCTTTTTAGGACATTAATTTCTAGAAGGCTTATGAATAATTATACACAAAAAGAAATTGTTACTCTTAAAGGAACATTTCTAAGCTCTTACATTTTGGTAAATGTTAACCACTCTCTTTATATTGGACTAAACATCTGACTAATATTAATTCTTGAGAACCAATAGTGAGAATGTGCTCATTAACTGAGTTATCACCCACACACTTAAATCACTAGAATTAAAATGGTATCAATTTAGTGGGGACTCTTGCAAATTTGTGCTTGTCCTTGGCAAGATTTACCCTGAGTCGGATCTTGTCATTATATCCAGGCTGACTAATTTGAGTCATCACTGGAGATAATTAGATTTTGTAATGATGTATTTGGACGAATATGTAGCATTAACTAGCAGAGTCTATCTGTAACCTGGAGCCCTGCTATGTGTTGAAATAGCATACCTGATACCTCAGAAACCTCACTATTGGGAAATTTGGGAAATTCTTTTATTCTTTAATGTATCTACACTGGATTCACTTTGCATTTGTTTATTCATTAATTTGGAAAACTTTATTTCATATGATATTGTGCTAAGGACTTTTTTTAAATTTAGAAAAGTCAGAAGATTAGGACAAAATAATGATTAAATCATCTAGGATAGGCATTAATAAACAAACAAAAAACAAAAAGAAAAACAATAAGCATTATCTGGTCATATCTTTATAATCAAGCATAAAGTGGAGCGACATATTTTGTTCTAGGACAGAGGGCAGCAGCCAATGCCATTCAAGCCCCACTGGCCTTTTTTGTTCTTCTCCCTTAAAATACAGTTCTTAATGATGACTTTAGACAGAAAAGGACAAACCTACCTCAGTTCTGGAGGTAGGGAAGACACAGAGTGAAATCTCAGCAGGCCACATATAGGATTCATCAACCTGGCATTCTTTACTGAGGTCTACTTCTACAAAAGAGGAGAAAGGGAGTTAGAGAAGGCTTGGTATTACCCTAGTTTGAGAATGTGGTTTTCTCTAGTGGGAGCTCAAGTCTCCTTATTCTCCTTAACGCTTTACTCCACCCATAAGGAGTGGATGACTAGGTCAAATGCAAGGAATCTGTAGTGTGTTGTGGATAAGGGTTGTGATATTGTCCCTTGAAATGTTCTCACCTCCATGCAACAGGTGAGTTAAGTAGAGTGTCGGGATGCTCTTGCTAGAATCTGCTCCTCTTGGAGATAGCTTGGGAATAAACAATCACAATTCTTCCCTGAGGGGAAAATAAGGTAGACTCATGTCTCAATCTGTCTATCATAGAAATTTGATAATGGTTTATAATAAAGCAATAATCATAATTAATTATTATGAACATAATTATAAATATTATGAATAATATTATCATAAATCTTCATTATGAATTATAATACAGTGAGCACAGATGTAATCTTTATACAATTCTATTAATAGCCATTTAATTAGCTGGGAATATTCTAGTTGCGTCATCAAGATGGACACAGAAAATTGTGGAAAGGAGTCAAATCAGCTCTTCAGAAAGGTGTCCAGTCTCCAGGGCTCCTTGCAGCTTTTCAGCAGTAATTCTGTAAACTTTCTTTTGGAACCAATTGTTTAGAAGTTAATGAAGAACCTTGATGACTAACCCATTTGAGAAGCTTAGTGACAAGCCCAGCTGCTCAAGAGGGGGAGTTAATAGCTCCCTGGGCTGTTCTAACTTAAAGGTTAATGCATTCAGTATCCAACGTTGAAGTTACAGACATGTAACCAGAATTTTCTCATTTTTAAATTATGGAGAGACACCAAAAGACAAGGAAAACACTTGAGTATTTACTTGGAAAAGATTACTAGAGCTAAAATAAACACACAAAAAATCACTAAAGCCTAGAAACAGCATAATAGAAGAAATAGAATGTGAATTCTGGAGAAGACACACCTATTTAAGAATCCCAACTCCATGATACACTAGCTATGTGGCCTTGGGCAAGTCACTTAACCTCCTTTGAGCCTTGATTTCATCACCTCTAAAGATGGCTAAAATAATTATTGCTTTGTGTGCTCTGGGGCAGAGTATGGGAGAAAAATCTTGCTCCTCTTCCCTGCACAGGACTGCACATGAACTCTACAGGATATAACACCTGTATCCTGGATTTCACCAGACTTTATAAGCCTTTAGTACTTCTTGCTACAGAGGAGGAAGTTAGTATGTCATGGCTTCCATCTTTCTCTGTGTTCTCTTTCCAATCTTTCTTTGAAGCTCCTGGAGAAGCAAAACTCTCTTACAATAGCAATGAAAGCATACTTATTGAATTTATGCTAATAAACCCATATGAGTTCACTTGTCCACTCACTCTGCAAACAGTCAAGCTCAGAAACCCCTTTTTGCATGTATTAAAACACCCAGTATATGTATGTGGAGTTCCCAATGATTAGAAGTTGTGCTTCCAATAAATACTGGTTAATCAAATGAATGAATAAATACCTAAAGCAAAACCCTGAACATACATAACAGAAGCTCAATAAATGTTTGTTAAAATGCTAGCAGTAAGACTCAACAATCTATAAGATCATTTCTGGTACTAAAATTTTGTAAAATATAACCTTTGTTCTTAGTAAAACTTCTACTATAGTTCAGGGTTTCTGAATCTCAGCACTATTGATATTTGTGTGTGTGGGGGGCCTTTCCTGAACACTGTAGAGTTTTAGAAGCATCTTTTGCCTCCACCCACTAGACACCAAGGACAAACAGCCTCTCAAATTGTGACAATCAAAAATTCCTCCAGATATTAACAAGTGTATGCAATATGCATTCCTATTTAAATTATTTTTAAATATTATTGAATATTCATTATTCATTGAATTATGTTTTTAAGTGCACTTGAAAATTAGAGCCCACTCAAGAAATTCACCCCATCAGTCTCATTTATGAAAGCTCTTGGCCTCAGCTAATCAATTAGAATCCATTCAACATTTATAGCACTGGGAGTCAGGCACATCCTTCAAGTGAAAGGGCAGGGGAATGACAAGCTTTCAAGGAAGGTTGTTAAAAGATTTATGATTCTTGGCATCAACTTGTACAGCAGTCTCGACAACAGGTGCCTTGTATTAGGACATTGCCCTGCTTTCCAATAGGAGATGGGATTTGTTTTCAGAGATGGATCCAATTACCTTCTTAGCATCACTTGAAAAGAATGAAGGACTTGTTCCTACAGTTTCTTCAAGACCAGGCTTCATTCATCAGATTATTTTAGTGGGCCCATGGGTGGACAGTTGTAGTTGGAAATCTGGAGTCTTTTGGATAATTAATCACAAAAGCTTCCTTGAAGATGGATAAGGCTGGGATAAGAAGCTTTCCTATAAACTTTTGACTCTACAGAAACAAGTGACTACTGCAACTGTGTGGAAGTAAGGTGAGCCCTGGATGGAACTCTCTTAAGTCTCAGAAGAGGGCAGAATTTTATTTATGGAGAACATGGAGAAATGTCAGGGCTTAAACCTGATAGTGGTTCCCAATTCTGGGAAAAGTTGTTATTTGATGTGTGTGTATGTGAGAGAGAGAGAGAGAGAGACAGAGACAGAGACAGAGACAGAGAGAGAGAGAAAGAGAAAGAGAGAGAGAGAGAGATAAGTTGGAAAGTGGGAAGGAAGAAATGTCCTCTAAGCTCTAGAATTTCTCTTTGAAGAAAGACACCAATGTGGCTACTTTCAGACTTCAAGGCAAGTGCAAACCCTGCAGAAGAGCCAGAGGCTTTGAATCAGGTAGATCTGAATTAAAATCCCATCTCCATTAGAATCTTATTGTTTTGCTTGCTAGCAGTGTGACCCAGAGGTAGGCAACCTCTATAACTTATTTCATCATACAAAAAAATGAGGATAATAATAACCACACAGAGGGGTTGCTTAATCTTAACTCCAGTGCTCATGAGGATGCTGATGAGACAATATTCAAAGGTATTATGGATAGAAGCTTCAAGCTGCTTTCTGGCCTAGTAGGAAAATGAACTTGGATCTTTGGCTATTGCATCTTGTTGTTAAACAAACATACAGTGGAACTATCCCCATGGCCCTGGTGAGAGGATATAAATGAATTACTTGTGCTTGACAAAACCTGTGTCTTTCCAATGCCATTTTCATATTCTCAGACATTCCTAGAGTAAATATAGGACCTAGGGATTAAAAAATAATCTGGGAGGAAGGAGACTGAGAATCTTCCTCCATTTCCTTTTAAGGATCAACATGATAAGAATTTCTCTGTTGAATTAAAATTGTACAAATGTGGTTAATCAGCAAAATAAGAACTCCATGGTCCCTACTGGAGAGTGGAAGCACAGAAGATATAAGTTGCTCACACATGTTCAACACCAGGGTATAGAGTTTCACATCATGCAGGATGGGCCGGAAGCTCATCTTGACCCTCGCTTGGCACAATGCTTTGGGAGTAATTACTAAACATGCAAGTAATGGAATCAAAAGTAAAGGGGTGAGCCCAGGCATCAACACAGTAGCAACCCACATGGAGCAGGACCCATGTGACCACAACCAAAGCCACAGAGTTAGTGGACATAGAAGAATTTCTATTTTTCTCCCTGCCTTGTGTTTGGAGCAGATCTGGCATTTGGGGGCTGACCAAGATCCCAGGGTAATTGGAAAATTCAGGGTGTGGAGTACACTCAGTTTGTGGATACTGGATTTTCTGCTAACAAAGGGAAGTGGAGGCTCCAGTTTCTGATAGGAAAAACAAAATAGATGCATTAATATTTACACTCCTAGTAATAAAATGGATTGACTAGCTGCACAGATATTGGGAATAAAATACCTGGCACTTGTATGTGCAAGATAAATTGTAGACATTATCACTACTTCTCCTCTTATAATTGAGTATCCCTGAAAGTGATTTGATTCTTTATCTCAGTCTTAGAACAAGGCAGAAGTGAAGCAGAGAGACTCAACAGACAGAGAAGCCACCATTCATTACAATTAGTAGTTGAAGGTCAAGTATCCCAAGGATGGTAAAATGTCTTCTCTTTACTCTTGTTCAGTGGCAAACATTAAAAGAAGCAATGAATAAGGATGGATTTGTGGATAGCAGAAAATGTTGACTTTGGACTAAATCTAGATGGAAACCAAGTCCTGATAATATATCACAGTATTGTAGAGGTAATGGGAATGGCCAGGGCTTTCTCTCATGTGGAATTAATCAGAACCATTTGCTTAATGCAGAACTATTCAACTATGATACTACAGGAAATGATAATAAAAATAGTTAGTATTTGACTGCCAGCCAGGTGCTAGGCACCATACTAAAGATTATTCTGCTTAAATCTTCACAACAATCTCAAGAGACAGTCACTTTTATTTTCTCTATTTCAGGTGATGGAATTGCAGACTAAAGAAATTTACAGACATGACCTATGTTACACAAATAGTGAGTGGTCAAGCCAAGATTTGGATCCAGGTCACCTGACCTCATTGTCCAAGTTCTTAACCAATTTGATGTGGATTCCCACACATTGAAAGTACAGTGTAATTGTTATTAAAAGCTCTGGGTTTGTATTTTAACCCAGAGTTCTTAGAATAAGCAACTTAAAACTCCCTAAGCCTCAGTTTCATGTTTTATGCCTGGGATTAAGAGAGCACATAAACATGTCTGTAACCTCTCTAAGTGTCAGCTTTCCCTGCTATAAAGGGGGATAACATCTCCTTTTCTCCTACCTCTCTTCCTTCTTTCCTTGTTGAAACATTTGTTGTTGCCAAGGTTGAGTCCCTGACCTCAAAGAGCTCACAGTTATTGAGAGAAATAGGCTTATAAACACATGTGATAATATAAAACTGACCTAAAATCAGTGGCCAATCATCACTGGGTTGGGAAGAGAGCAGGACTAATCAATAACATTGCAAGATGCAAAATTAAAACACGAAAATCAGTAGCATTTCTGTATACTAACAACTATCTGAAAAAGAAATCAAGAGAGCAATCCCATTTATAATAGCTACAAAAAATACTTAGGAATAAATTTAACCAAGGAGGTGAAAGAATTGTACACTCAAAACTATAAAACATTGATGAAAGAAATTGGAGACACAAATAAAGGAAAAGATATTCCATGTTTATGGATTAGAAGAATTAATATTGCTGAAATATCCATACTACCCAAAGCAGTCTACAGATTCAATGCAATCTCTATTAAAATTCCAATGTCATTTTTAATAGAAACAGAAAAAGCAATCTTAAAACTCATATGAAACCACAAAAAACTCAAATAACCATAGTTAAATCATGAGCATAAAGAACAAAGCTGGAGGTATCATACTACTAGGTTTCAAACTGTAATACAAAGGTATAGTAATGAAAACAGCATATCACTGGGCAAAAAATAGATCACCAATCAATGTGACAAAATGGAGAACTCAGAAATAAATGTTGCTTTATGCATGGCACATACAGTCAATTGATTTTCAACAAAGGTGTCAAGAATACACAATGGGAAAAGGATAGTCTCTTCAATAATTGGTTTTGGGGAAAATGGATATCCACATGAAGAAGAATGAAATTGGACTGTTATTTCACACCATATAAAAAAAACAACTAAAATGGATTAAGGAATTAAACAAAAGACCAGAAAATATAAAACTACTGTAAGAAAACATAGGAACCAAAACTATATGACATTGATATAGGCAATTATTTTTTTGGATTTGACCACAAAAGCACAGGTAACAAAAGCAAAAATGGACAAATGGGATTGCACCAAACTAAAAGCCTTCTGCACTGCAAAGGGAACAATTAATAGTGTTCAGAGGCAGCCTACAGATTGGGAGAAAATATTTGCCAGCCATACATCTAATAAGGGGCTAATAATATATAAGGAACTCAAACAACTCAATGGCAAGAAAACAAAAAGTCCAATTAACAAATGGTCAAAGGACCTGAATAGACATTTTTCAAAAGAAGATATAAAAATGGCCAACAGATATAGGAAAAAATTCTCAACATTGCTACTCACGAGGAACATACAAATTAAAACCACAATTAGCTGTCATTTCACATGTGTCAGAATGGTTATTATCAAAAACATGAAAGATAACAAGTGTTAGAAAGGTTATGGAGAAAAGGGAACCCTTATAGACTGCTAATGGTAATGTCAGTTAGTACAGCCATTGTAGAAAACTCTATGGAGGTTCCTCAAAAAACTGAAAATGTGATATATACATATATACACACAAAGGAATATCCTTCAGCTTCAAAAAAGAAGAAAATTATATCATTTATGACAACATAGATGAAATTGGAGAACATTATGCTAAATTGAATAAGTCAAGAAAAAAAGACAAATACTGTATGATGTCACTTATATGTGTAATCTAAAATAATCAAACTCATAGGAATAAGACAGTAGAATGGTGGTTACAGAGTCTATGGGGTGGTGAGAATGGAAAGAATGGTGGTCGAAGAGTGTAAAATCTCAGAAAGCAGGAATATGGGAATTTTTTTTGGAGATCTATTGCACAGCATAGCAAATATAGTTAATAATAGAATACTGCACATTTCAAAAGCAGTAGATGAGTAAATTTCAAATGTTCTCACCACAAAAGAAAGTTAAGTATTTTAGGTGACGGATATGTTAAGTAGCTTGATTTAAATATTCTATATTGTATTCATAAATCGTAAAATCACTTTATACCTCATAAATGTATATGATTATAAATTATCATTTTGACAATAACTTTTCTAAATTTAAAAATAAATAAGAAAGGAACATTCAGATCCATTGACTTTGTTTTTTAATTTTTTTTATTTCTGCATATTATGGGGGTACAAATGTTTAGGTTACATAAATTGCCTTTGCCCCACCCGAGTCAGAGCTTCAACTGTGTCCATTCCCCTGATGGTGTGCACTGCACCCATTAGTTGTGTATATACCCATCCCCTCCTCCCCTCTCCCATCTGCCCGACACCCAGTGAATGTTACTACTATATGTGCACTTAAGTGTTGACCAGTTAATACCAACTTGATGGTGAGTACATACGGTGCTTGTTTTTCCATTCTTAGGATAGAAAGCAGAAAGAAGCTGCATACTTTCTTACCTCAACCCTTTTAAAACCACTTTATTGAATTGTTTGTTCCTGCCCCTGGATAAAAACTATGTCAGTCTAATAGCATAGATTTTCAGTTACATTATTTACTGTACCTCAGAGCTCTCAGCTTCAAGATAAAATTAACATTCTCTGTTTGGGATAATTCCCAAGAACTCTTGGGAAAGACACATGGGAGGATGAGTTCTGTTTCTTGAGAAGGAATGGATAGAATTTCGATTATGACTGGTCAACTCTAGGCACTGCCATGCTTACTTTCTGTAGGTAATGGTCAGTCGATATATCAGAGGAAATAAAAGTCATTATTTCTAATGAATAAGGTTTCTGATACTCCACCAGGTCTTCTACTCTGGTGAACTAAGCTGAAACATGTACCCAGGGGCTTCTTTTGCCCTTGTCCCTTGAAAACTGCCCCTTTCATTCCTTGACTCTTCCCTGGCCCTACCTGTTCACCTATGATGGCCCCAGTGCATTCTCAAGAACATTCTGTTTTTTTCTGGACATATCCTTTTGGGCAATAATATAGGAAGGTGGAGTTCTGGGGTTCCCCCAGAAATTAAAACACAATTGCCAATATGTAGAAGTCCTAGAGTATTTGTATAGAATTCAATCTATGAGCCAGATGGTAACCGCATCATATGACAGATTACAACAACAAAAGTTTGCATTTGTTTTGAGAGGTGTCACTGTGCAGTGTCAGTCTCTCTTGTTCATAACTTGAAGGTTCTATTTGCTTTTGTTAAGGAGAGTGTGGTGTTTCCTCTTATGTACAACATCAGACCTATCCCTTATATCTTAATCAGCTTAAGGTCATCAGGCACTTGGGGTCACAGCCGTCGTCACGATTCCCTGTGCATAGAGTCATGGCTTATAAAACTTGGAAGTCACATTAAGCACAATAAAGTCTTAATTTCTTATTTCACAGGTTAAAAAAATAAGAATCCAAAGAGAAATTAGTATTATTATTTCTTCAGCCTCATCTCTCACCAGTCCTCTCAATCTCAAAATACAGACTCCATCTATTTGAAATTATTTGTAGCTCTTTATTTTGGTATATTCTTTCTTACTCTGTGTCTTTGCATATGATATATCTCTGTCAAAAATATTTCTCCCTATTCATATCCTCTCCGATCTACCAGGTGTCTTAGATTCCTCTTTCAATTTTACTTCCCAGGAGAATCCTTGCATGACACCCTTTTCTACCTTCCTGCATTAGGTAACCCTCTTAAATATCACCATTTCCCTAAGACTCTATCTCCACAAAAGCGCTTACCACGGTGCAATGTGAGGGCCTGTTTCTGTCTTGGGTTCTCACACTAGACTGTGAGCTCCTTGAGGTCAGTGGGCAGGAGTTATGTCTTCTTACCTGGTACAAAGCCTGGCCATGATAGACTTTCATTAAATAAATGGAATAATAAATGAAAGATCCAGGAAAAGAACTTAGGAATCCTGGATCTTGTTCAGGATGTCTGGACCTTCTTTGTTACTCATCTGTCAAGACAATGGGAGTCTGACAAATTCAGAATCTAAGTCAGAATCTTTGCTTGCAAGCAAAGTTTTGTTCACTAAGTGATGAAAACAAATTTTTCCTTTTTAGCACAATGTTCTTCGTATGAGATGTTCTTGAATTTCAATATAATAATTAGTTTCAATTTTGTGGGTAGCTTTGGACTACTATGAAAGATGGGGCAAGTAAGATAGGGAATTCATATTGACTAAGAGCACTGACTTCTGAGATGAGTCTGAACAGTTTTTTAGCTTGGGTTCTTTAGAAAACAGAGCCTAAGTTAAAAAAAGAAAAAATTAAGTGCTACAGCTTTATTGGGAAGTACAATCCCAGATCAGTAAGAGTAAGGCAAACAGGAAATCAGGCAAACAAGGAGAAGCAAAGTCAAAATGATACATTGCCACACCTGCCACTCTCAGAGAGAACAAGCCCATCGTTTTCCAGGTGGTCTTCCTTGGCCACCCAATGTGTTTCCTGTATGGCAGAAAGTCATGTTTGGCACAGTCCAACAGAGAGGAAGAAAGAATTTATCTGCTAAGTTCTTCCCATATTCTTTCTTCTTTCAGTCAAACTACGCTCCCCAAGTAAATAACTCTCCTGAACTGCCCAGCCTCTCTGAAAGCTGCTATGAAGCTAGAAGCCTTGATCTGTAGCATGGTTTTTCATCTAAGTCTTGGCGTGGGGGGAGGGGAGGAGAATGCAGCTGGTCTTGGGCCTCAGAGGAAAATACACAGAGCCAGTTGCCAAGTTGTCAACTAAGGCTGAGCAAGACACTAAAGTTTGGGGACACAGATGAAGCTGAAAAAATCTGAAAAGAGTGTATTCAAATCAAAAAAACATATAAAAGCCCAGGAACTGAGGAAAAGAGAAAGCATAATTAAAATGATAATAATGATTGTTAAAATGTACTGGTGTGCAGGGCATATTTGGGGAGTGGTAAACAGTCCAGAATGTCTAGAGATAAAGCCACACTGGGGGTGGGTGTGGAAGTACAGCTAGCATCAGACAATGAAGGGACCTGAATGTCATGTTAAGGAGCTGGAAGCAAAGACACTACCAGGTTCCCTCCAGGATGTCATAATAATGGGAGCTAGCCCTTGTATAGATTTCATATCATGTGCCATAGAGGGATAGAGCCAGGATTTGAATGCAAGTAGACTGACTCCAAAAGACATGCCCTTAAACCCTGTCCTAAGCATATATAGCATCTTGAAGCCTGGCAAATCCAAACCAATGGCTGGATCAGGTGAGGAGGCCCTTTCAGAGCCTTTGTTTCAATGGTTAATCTATTTACCCAGATGTCAGTGTTTTCTCCAGTGTCTGTTGGGAAAAACATTGCAGTCAAAGCTTGCCACCTGTTAATTACTGCACAAAAACAGCAGGGTCCGAAGTCATCATTGTGTGCCTCAGATAATGACAGCCACACAATTGTGAGGCGTGCTATTGGCTCCTTTTCTATGCAAATGTGCAGGCCTAGATGCTGTGCAGGTAATGGTGATTTATAAGAATAATAATAAATGCCAGTGGGGTGTAAGTAATTAAGAGATGTAGGCTGCAGACAATGTACTCTGAGTGAGTCTAGAAACAGACCACGAGAAATGGGGAAGCTTCCATCCAGTCTAGATTACATCTGAAAAGACTGACCAGCACATCCATTAAGTACAGTTTCCTTAATGCATAAAGAGGAAGGCAGACATTAAGATTGGGATGAATAAATTAGTAAATTCCATTCCTGCCATGAGAAAAGAAGTTACTTTCCATTCTTGGTTGAGCATGCAGGCATGAAATGAGCATGACTTGGAACAAGAAATCAAGGTGAATGCAATGCCGTAAACCAACAGCTGATAGACAAAATGAGCCTGGCTTGAGACATCTGCAAACAAAAAATCAAAATTAAAAAAGATTTCCAAGTTTCATTTAGAACTTGGCATGTTAGTGATCCAGAAAAACAATGAACCATTCAGGATTTCATGTTCAAATCCAGACTTGATTGCTGCCAACGTTTGGGAGTTTATGCATTTTGAACTCAGACATATTGGATGACACCAGACTTCATTTTACATTCTGACAGATGTGCCCAATACCTGCAATCTTAAATGCATCATAAGAAATCTGTGGGACAAAATCTCAAGGTTTCTTTGTAAATTCATAACTTTAAATGAACTTTTTTAGCAAATTAAAAATAAAACATTCTTATGCACTTAATATGATCTAGATATGAAGAACTTTGCACATAGCGTTCCATGTAATCTGGTGCACAATATTTTGAACCATATATCATTATTTCCACTGTGTAAATCAGAAAACAGAGACTCAGATACGTTAAAATTTTTTTTTCTCAATTTAGTAACAATGTTGAGATTTAAATGCACATCTTCCTAGCCTTGAAACTTACCTTATTTCTACCACATTATATTCCCTTCATAAGTTACTTTCCCAGGCAGGTAAGTACATGATTTGGAAAATATCCAGTATCAGACATTCAGACCTCTCTGAATCATTCTTCACCTTACTGTATGTCTCTCCCTAAATAATGTTTCCACCAACCTCTGTACTCCAATTTTTTTTTAAATGAACAATCTTAGATTTACAAAACTATTTTGAACACAGTATAAAGTGTTCCAGTATTCTCCACACTCAATCATCCCATTAGTATCTTAGATTATTATAGTATATTCATCAAAATTAATGAGCTAACGTCAATACATAATCATTAACGAAAGTCTATACTTCATTCAGATTTCCTCAGTTTCCCTAATGTCTGTTTTCAGTTCCAGCATAACATACAAGTTACTAGTTAACATATAGTAGTCAATTGTTCTTAGGCTCATCTTTGTTGTAATAGTAATAGTTTCTCAGAATTTTCTTGTTTTTGGTGATCTTGACAGATTTGATGATTACTGATCATGTGTTTCAGTAAATGTCCCTCAATGGAGATATTTTTTTGTCATTGTTAGTGATGAGATATAATTCACCTGCCATAAAATTCAAACTTTTAAAGTATATAATTCAGTTATTTTCAAAGATATTCACAAAGTTGTGCAGCCATCGGCAGTATCTAAGTATAGAACATTTTCATCACTGCAGAAAGAAACCCTGTGCTGATTAGTAATCACTTCCCATTCCCTCATCCCCCCATCCTCTGGTAATTGCTAATCTAATCTCTGTCTCTATGGACTTGACTATTCTGGACATTTCATATAAAAAAATCATACAGTATGTGGACTTCTGAGTCTGACTTCTTTCACTTGGCATAATATTTTAAAGGTTCACCAAGTAGTAGCATGTATAGGTAGTTTATTCCTTTCTACAATTAAATAACATTCTATTGTATAAATATGTCACATTTTGCTTATCCAATCTTCTGCTGATGGACATTTGAGTCATTTGCATTTTTTTAATTATTATGAGTAATGCTGCTAGAACATCCATACACAAATTTTTATGTTAATATATTCTTTTAATTACATTGAGTATATATCTAGAAATAGCTTCATTTGGTTATATGTTAACTCTGTGTATAATTTTTGAAGAACTAAAGTGTTTTCCAAGTGGCTACACCAGTTCGTAGTCCTGACAGCAATGTATGAGAGTTTAAATTTCTTTGCATCATCTTCAACATTTATTATTGTCTGTTTTTTAAGTATAGCATCCTATTATTAGGAAGTGGTACCTCATTTTTTTAAAGAAACTTATTTGTTTTAATTGACAAATAAAATTATATATATTTGTCATACAAAATGTGATGTTTTAAAATATGTATATAGTGTTGAATGACTAAATTGAGCTAATTAACATATGTATTATCTCACATAGTTATCATTTTTTCATGGTGATAACACTTATACTCTACTCCTTTACGAGATTTCAGTTAGGTTAGAAGAATAAGTTCAAAAAGAAATGTGAGCCAACATGTCTAACTTATAGGAATTTCACATTAAAATCAGATTTTGAGACATTTTCTTGGACAAGTGGCAATTCTGGCCTTTTTGGGTCTGAATTTCCACATGACGATTATTAGGAGCAAAGGCCTCTCTAATTGTGACATGTGTTCTCCAGTTTCCTTCCATGGTTGACAGTTTGCAAAGTAGCTGCAGTTTCCCTCTCTCTGTGTGCATACCACTTTTTGATGTGACTGTAAGCACCTCTCGTCAAGAAGTCAGATCTATTTCTCCATCATTTTTCTCTAAGCAGGCCTTGTGACTTACTTTGGCCAACAAAACGTGGCACGAAGTGATTTTGAATCAGGTCTGTGTATAGCCTCAAAAGGCCTTGTATGCCTCCAGGCAAAGGAACTTGGAAATCCACTCAATCTCCAGGCTAGCCTGTTGGAGGACTAGAAAGCACATGGAACAAGCCATTCCAGGAAAAGTCATCAGTTTGTACCAAGCCAGTCATCCTCTGGTTGCACCCCTGAGAGTGAGCTCTGCCAGGTGCGGAACTGTCCAGCTAGACCAGCTGAAATTGCTGACTCACAGGATCATAAGCCAATTTAATGGTAATTTTCTATCACTAAGTTTGGGAATGAATTGTTATGGAGTAACAGCTACTCCTATTTATTGTCCCCCCTCACTGAATCCAAGTGTCAAATTCTGTTTATCAGTATACTTACATTATTTCCATAGGTTACAGAACAATTTTTTAGTATTCTAAATCTACCAAAAGTAGGAGAAAATTTGACCGAAAGGAAAGTGGAAATGTTGATATGTCCAGCCTTCTTCATGCTATTATTTTACCTGCTTGGCCCCTAGTAGCATTTCAGTTTGTGGGTCTCCTAACGCACACAATTAACAGATGGCAGATCGATTTTGCTTCAGGTTTTTAAGACACATATCTTTGACCAAGCATGTCCATATAGTTTGGGTGTCTGCTCCTGCCTTTCAAATATTTGGGGAATTATTGCTTCTTAGTAAGAGGAAAATAAAAATCAATATTATTCCATTCTTTTGCATAATTTTTTCTTTCCCTCCTTCTTTCCTTTTTTCTTTCCTTCTTTCTTTCTTTCTAGGGGACAACCCTAAGGCTGCTAAGAATACTTCAGTTCAAGATATTCTGCAAAAACTGAAGTTGGTTTCTTATCTCTACACTGCAGGCACTGAGCACATCTTTGTTCTTCCAAGAGCTTCATAAAAGTAACCTTCCCTAGTCAGCCAAGAAACTTCAAAAATCATAATTTAAAACAGATTCAAATTCAATTTCATCCTTGGTAATGTGGGTGGCTGGGGAAAAATGGAAAGTGGTCTCTGTTGGATTTGTTGATTTTTTTTTTTTATTCTGTGTTTGGAGTACTCATTACTAATAAGGTCAGCCAACTTTCCGGAAAGTTTGTTAAATAACCCCCTTCTCCCCAGATTTCCATCAAACCTCAGAGAATGCACTGGCCTGTGATAACAAAAAAGATAAGGAAAAAGAAATGATGAGTTCATTTGGGAGCAATCACTGATTTAATTCCAAATTAAAACACTCAAGAGATAACAATTTAATCCAATTTAAGATGGTTTTTCTAAAAAAGAAAAAGAAACATTTTCTTTTATTGTTAAATATTACTTTAGTCCACATTCTCTACAGCTTGAGATATAGAGATATAGGCACATTTTAGCTTGGGAAAGTACACATCATCATATACACACACACATACATATATACATACACACACACCATGATGATTACACACACTTTATATATATGTATATACATACATATATATATATATAGTTTTCCAGGGTAAGCTGAAACTTTTAGAAAGAACAGAAGAAAAAGGCTTGAGCTCAGCATAGAAGGAATCCTAAAGGAAGAAGTAGGTGGTGCTAGTGTCATGGTCAAGCCCATTGTCCCTGTCAAAGCAGACAGGATCCCTTCTCAGGTTGACCTCAGGAAGGCAGAGGTAGATGAATTTGAAGATGGATTCAATCATTATTCCTCCTTTGGCCAGAAAAGCCATACAACATCATGGGTAAGGTCATGATCTGTGAGATCAGGATACCTGGTCTGGATTGCTGAGCCCCTGCTATCTATAAGTGATCTTTGTACTCTGAGCCTCAGTTACTTTATCTGTAAAATGAAAATAATTATAATAATCATAGCTTAGTTTGCATGTCCAGCTAATTTGTTTCTATACATTTTGTTTGATTCTCTTTCTCCTTCTCTCAGGGCTTTTACAAAAATATATATATATATATATATATGGATCTTCTGAAAAGTTTTTTGAGGTGCAAGTTTTTTCTCTTTTGTTTTTTCTCTTTGATTAATGCACACAATGCTGAGATTCAGTCACTACATGAAACATCTGACTGTGAAAACAAAACAAAAAAGACCCCAAAGGACTGTTTTCCAAGTAGCGCTGGGGAAGCTACGTAACAGTCGGATGCCAGTTTCAGAAAGATTCATCATGTGTTCCGACCCTCTGTTCGTCTCTTTCCTGTCCTCTCTTTCTTCAAGAAGGAAGTTGATCCTAGTGATTTCAGCCCATGCATTAAACAGGAAACAATAATAAATGTGTAGAATTCATATTTCTCTAAAGGGAACTTAAAAACTGCTGCTACATGTTATGTACAAAACTGGTTTATGCCACATGAACAGAGAATCACAAGTTTGGT
>CAUYMX010019452.1:0-16338 GCA_963573855.1 Lepilemur septentrionalis | reverse complement strand
TCACAGAAACCTCAAACTCCTGGGCTCAAGCGATCCTTCTGCCTCAGCCTCCCGAGTAGCTGAGACTACAGGCATAAGCCACCATGCCCAGCTAATTTTTTCTATATATTTTAGTTGGCCAATTAATTTCTATTTTTTTTTTAAGCTCAGGCTGGTTTCGAACTCCTGACCTTGAGCAATCCACCTGCCTCGGCCTCCCAGAATACTAGGATTACAGGCGTCAGCCACTGCGCCCGGCCTCTTTTTTATTTTTAGAGGTGGAGGTCTTGCTATGTTGCTCAGGCTGGCCTCAAACTCCTGGGCTCAAGCAACCCTCCCACCCCAGCCTCCCAAGTAGCTGGGAGTACAGACGTGCCACCTTACCTGGCTTGTTTCGGTCTTTGTTTTAAGGAAATACATCTGTTTCTTTTTACTGCGTTGAAAGAAGTGTAGCTAATTGTAACTAACTGTCAATTAATCACTTAAATGACTTTGTTGCTGCACAGGTGGAATATGTTGCAAACCTGTGCACACAGGCGGAGCCCGGCGGTGCCCGGAAGCTGTGGTTGCGTAACCGGTACAAGCAGGTGAGGCACAGGTATACCGCTCCCCCCAGGCCCAAACCGGAGCCACGCACGTCCCTGCTGGCTGCCTGCCCACAGCCATTCCTCACTTCCTGTTTTTTAAGTGTCATGGTTTGCCCCCTAGATTCCACCTCTCTTCCTTGCCTCCATAGGCCTCAGGGAAGGCTGACCCCACACGACAGGAGTCACTCTGGCTGGCCTAAGGGTCATCCTTTTCCCTTGAGAGTGATTGGCTCAGGAAAGGTCATGTGACCTGATCTGACCAATACCTGAGCAGAAGCCCAGGGTTGGGGGAAGGGTTATTTCTGGGACGTTTTCTCCCTCCTAAGAGAAAGCCACAGTCTATCTGTTAGAAATGTCCTTATCAGAGGGTAACAGAACTCTCCCCGTAACAGTAGTTTAAGAGTGAAGATACTTAATGATCTCAGTACAAAATGGATGTTGGCAGTTTCTGTCATTGGTACTAAGATCGTCATCTCTGTGACTCTCTTAGTCTTTCTTTTATGGTGCCAAGAAGGCTGTCATTCCAGCTGTTCTGTCCACATTAAGGCAGGAAGAAAGGGACTGTGGGCGTGACACCGTCCCTTTTCTGACCAGGGCTTTCCCAGAAATCCCACACTCTTCCATGTCCGTCTCACTGGGCAGGACTGGGTCACACGGCCACTCCCAGCTGCAAGGCAGGCTGAGAAGTCGTTTTGAGCTCTGCTTGTCTCTAGAAGAGACAGAAAAGGGAGTAGGGGGAACTGGAACCAGTTTAGCTACATACAGGACGAGATACTCCTGATTTTTGGACTTTGTAGTGTCCAGAACTGCTGCCGCCATCGTGGTTCCAGCCTGGGCAGGAAGCAAGTGCTGAGTAGGCCGGAGCAGAGAGATGGCAAAACCAGCATCCAAGACCGACAGCCCAAACGGAAAGTGGGCAAAGTTCACAGAGAAGGAAAAACAAGTAGCCCTTAAGTATATGAAAAAATGGTCAACCTCACTTATAACAAGAGAAATTAAAATTGAAATAACGCTTGTGATACCACTTTTCACCTACAGATTGGCAAAAATTCCCACGTTTGACCACACATTCTGTTACTCATTTACAATGGCGTATGCAATCGCAACACAATTTGGAAATACTCAGGAACTAGAAAGTTCTTCAATGAATAAGAAACTCAAAGACAATCAGATGGATGGGATAGCTAAAGACACCAGGTTAAGAAAGCTCACGGCAGCCATGTTACCACCCCAAGATGCAAATCCTGAGAACCATCTCTAGACCTGGAAGCTGTGGACCAACAACTGTCTCCTTCATGAAGGGCAAATGGCACAGCCCTCTGTGGAGGGGAAGAGTGAACAAAGGAACATGTGAACTGGGATCTTTGAGTCCCCGTTGAGATCTGTATCCACTGACCTGGAGCACACTTTCCACAGGACCTCCTCTTAAATGACACAATAAATATCCTTGCCAAGTGAGCCAGTTTGGATAGGGTTTCTGTTACCTAGAACCAAAAATATCTGAATGATACTCCTGACCCCTACTCTGGCCCAGGAGCAAAGCTGTCCTGAACAGAAGCCAGATTACGGAGTCTGGATGGGTCATCCCATGACTGGCCAAATCCAAACAGGTATAAGTCCAAAAGCTGAGATCATCGCTGACAGCAGAATCTCTCCCAGGGAATGGGCCCTGAGCCATTCCAAAAGCAGTGGGTGGGCAACTGCCTGCGGTTATGTTCACTCCTCGTGGTCTTGGGAGGAGTTGGTTGGCTCCTGAGTGTGTAGACATCCCAGTGGAATCCAGGTGTAGAGATGGTTCCAAGGGGCTGGAATTTGGGGTGGTAACACGGCTGCCCTGGGCTTTCTTGACTTGCTGTCGTTAGCTATCCGGTTTGTCTGATTGTCTTTAGTTTCTTATTCATTGAAGAACTTTCTGGTTCCTGACTATTTCTAAATTGTGTGGCAATTGCATACCCCACTGTAAATGAATAAATTGGCCTTCTGTTTCCTTTGAGAAATTACTAGTGAAGAATGGACAGGCCCAGTGGAATCCCTCAGTCCAACATTCCTCACTAATGACCTTCTTGGTCTGAAACGTGTTTGAAAACAGTTGGCTCCTGCTCTCAAGCTACCCTGCTCCATGTACTGAATTTCATAATCCATGCCCACTATATTGAACCTAGTGACTGGGACAAACTTCCAGGGCAGTCGTAGCGTGGACAGCTGCCACCTGTATCAATGTTAGGGACTGCACTAACCCTGCCCAGGTGTTCTCTGCAGAGAGTGAGCACACCTGGCTTCTGGGCATGGGAGCCCTCAGGGCTCCAGGATCCAAAGGACTCGGTTTGCTCCCTTCAAAGATGGAGGCAGGAGCAGGACCAGGGAATAACCAGTTGTGCTGATGAGGGGTACTCTGATGCCCCCCGTGCAGCTCTAGGTCTGCTAGGGGCAGGAAAGGCATGCAGTGGGCCAAGTGTCCCTGGCAGTGCTTCCTATTTGATCCTGTGTGGCAGCCCAATGGTGAGAGCAAGAAGGTGCAGAGAGGTGTGGGGTCTTAGCAAAGGCAGAACAGTGAGTGTAGGTGCCAGGTGGGCCACAGTGCCTCGGGCTAATGGTTGTGTCTCCAAAGACGGGTAGCTGCTGGCTTCCTCCGTAACACCAGTCCAGCCCCCCAAGGCCCTGGTCTGTGGGCCTGGCATTCGCCCAGCCTCCTCTCCACCATGTCTCCAGCAAGTGTCCTGTCATCAGCCTTACCCCACGCTGATGACTGTTCTCAGCACATGTATGTTTAGTTTAGACTGTGCTGTTGTTTTGTAATTGTTTGTGGGTTGTGTCATATGTGTATGTTGTGTCTAAGGTGGACGGAGGCCCCTGAGATGAGGATCTGTCTTCTAGTTTTCTTAAAACATCACCCTCCTCCTCCACAACCACCACCAGTAATAACGAGCACCTAACACAGGGCGTTACGTAACGCAGACACAATGCCTGGGGATGAGTGCACAGCACAGGCGCTCGGGAGTTTGCCCCCAGTGAGCGCAAACAGCACACAGCTGGGAAGCCGCGTTTTCAGAGCCGAGGACTGCGTAGGCAGGGGCCATTTGCTTTTGCAGTTCATTTAACAGAGGAAGTACTTGCCCTGATGGGGCTGTTAGAATAACAAAAAAAGTGGAAGCCGTGTTCCATAACCTCACAAAGCACATGCACATGTGAATGTTCTTCATAGAGCTGGGAAATAACCAAAACAACAATGTACAGACATCACATCCTCCTGACTTAGCAGGTAAGTGTTAAAAGAGAGATAATTTTGCTTTGGCTTTGGAAAATCCAAAACAGCTTTTACCAAAAGTGTTCACTATGAGATTCCTTGCGATATCAGCCTATGTGTCTTAAATGATTTGTTTGTGTTCTCAGCTTTTCGGAAATGTATTTTCTCCAAATAAATAAATAAAGACGCAAATTCAACACCTCCGGAAAGGTCGAGGTGCTGGGTTGCTCTCGGCCACGAGGGGGCGTGGTCTCCATGGTCCTGGCTCCACGGGCCGGCTGAGCCTCGCCACAGCCTGGCAGAGCTGGGGGTGCCTCTGCAGCCGAGGTTGGGGGGCGCAGGTGTCTGCAGACCTCTTCCTCTGTTGCAGCAACTCCCGCGGCGGAGCGTCCGCCTGGGGTGCAGGAGGCCACGAGCGGTGAGGCGGGGCGGGGGCCATGCTTAAATTACAGACTGGGCAGCAGTGCTGCGCTGGCAGCTTCGCCCAGGAGCCAGCAGGGCGGGTGGCGTCTGGGGCATGACCTTGGGTGGCTGTGGTGCTGGTTAGGGTGCTGGGCGGAGCGAGCATGGGCGCGGCAGCCACCGCAGAGATGGGGCCACACGGGACCTGGAGCCACTCTGCCTGGCCAGCTGGTCCCAGTCCACCAGAGTTAGGACTGTACAGTGGGTTCAAGGCAAAGACCGTGCTTTTTAGCGAGGTCCTCTGCAGTCTGGCTTCAGTCTCCCTTTCTCAGCGTGACTTTCCTTAGGAGTAGTTCTCCTCCAGCCCGGCTAAATGACCTGCTCTTCCCCAGGTGACTCAGGCTTTACTTCACTGGTTCATTCATTCACTTGTTCCGCCGTGCAATAAACACTTTCGGAGTGCCCATGGAGATACGAGACCTCCTCTGTGCCTGCGTAGACACTACAGTCTTCTGCCTCTGTATCTTTGCTCATGCTTTTCCCTTTGTGGAAAATTCTCCCCATCCCTCTCTACCTGGCCAGATTCCACCATCCTTCAGTGACCTCCTCAAGCCTCACCACCTCTAGGAAATCCCCTCCAATCACTCCAAAGTGAGAAAAGGGACTTTGTCCTTCTTGTTTACTGTTATATCCTGAGTGATGAATAATGTGCCTATCCCAAGCAGGGGCTCGACAGATAGTTATTGGCTGAGTGAATGAGGCGATCTTGTCTGCTCTGACGTCACAGCCCTATTGCCCAAAACTTTCACTTGGCAAATCATCCAGCCCTGCCCACGACATCTGTCCTACTGAACTGCTGTGTTTATTACCACTCGGTGCTGGTGGTTGGGTTAGGCAGGGCTCTTGAGTTGCCAGGGACAGAAAGGGATTTATTGGCTCATTGAACCACACCACGGGCTAGGCAGTGAGGACCACAGGGACCTGGAGTGTAACACCAGGATACTCTGCCACTCATGTTGGCTTCTCTCTTTGATGTCTTCGTCCCCTGCTTCCACCACCCATAAAATGGCTGTCGGCTGGTCCGGATTCACACCCTTCCAACTCGGCAGTCCAAGAATAGGATTTTCCCCTCCAGCTCTGATTTTGAAATTCAGGTGAACCAGACATGGTAGCTTGTGCCTATAATCCCAGCCACTTGGGAAGCTACTCAGGAGGATTGTTTGAGACCAGTTGTCCTACACCAGCCTGGGCAACACAATGAGACTCTGTCTCTAATATATTAGAAACAAAAAAATAAAAATTAAACCCAGGTGAAAGCTCTGGCAGGTCTGGCTTTTTTAGTCCGCATGCTCTTCTCTTGGACCAATCACAGTGGCCGGGGGCGGGGATGGAGCATGATTGGCAGCCCCTGCTTGAATGGCCGCGTTGGACTAGGGAAGGAGCAGTTGATCCCCAAAAGGTGGCTGAGAGAAAAGGACAGGGCCACTGGGAAGGGCTAGGGCCGCCTCTCTGAGGTATATGTACAGCAGAGGGGTGTTCACGTTTTTGTGTTTATTCCCAATTACTGGGGTCGTGGCACATACCTGCCTGCAGTGCCTTGGTGACAAAAAGAACGCGATACACATTGGCTGATTTTTAGGAAACGGGTTTTGTTTGCTTGTTTTGTGTTGTGGCTGAAACCCCCGGTGGATCTTCCCTGGACTTTGCCTACGACAGTCCATCTTGTCCTCTTGTCACTGCTGCTGTGGGTGGAGTCATTTGTCCCATCTCTTGGGTGTGGAAATAGAATCCTGGTAGCCATGTTAGGACTTGAGCTGTCACTTCTGGTTTTCCTTCTGAGAAAATCTGAGCCCAGCAGAGTGAGTAATACTGGCTTTTTGTCTCAAGTGGGAAATGGCTCTAAGACTGGTGTTTCTGTTTGTTTTCCTTGTTTATTTTAGGAGAAAGCAAAGAGGGCAATTTTGTAAAACGGCATCTTCTTTGGCTGGCCTCTGGAGAGTGGCCATTTCAAAAGGAGTATTCCTTGCAGAAGAGCTGCAGGCTTTCAACAGCCCTGTTTGGTGACATTATGATACCTGTTTACTTGATGAGGAAACTGAGGCTCAGTGGTGATAAAGTGCCCAAGGTCACAGAACTAAGGGGGGTGGAGGAGAGGACGGCAAGATGCCTGGATCCAGACCCAGTGCCGGTGGCTTTGCTTACATCATACCACGTAACCTGCACAGCAGTCTCCTAAGGTTGGAACCCGCTGATAGGCCCAGTAACATTTAAATGTCTTGCCCAAGGCCACAGAGGCAAGTAGGGCTGGGATTTGCTGATTCCAAAGCCCCTAGTATTTTCACTTCCTTATACTGTGTGACCTTGGACAGGTCACCTTACCGGTATGTGCCTCCATCTTCCAATCTGTTAAAATGGGGATGATAACAACACATACCTTGTGGCTTTGTTGTGAGGGTTAACTTCAGTGACACGCCTGGCACGTAGTAAGAGCACCATAAGTGGACGCTATTGTTGTTGTTATACACAAGACCTCCCTCAGGGTCATGAGTTGGCCACTCCCCGTTGCAGGAGAACCAGATCCCGTGGGAGCCCCTTCCTGGCCCAGGTGCTCCTGAGGCCGGGGCATGTGCCTGGGAAAGTTTGCAACAGGAATAAAGGGAACAAAGGCTCCAGGTGCTCGGCTGATGCTTTGTCTGGCTGGAGGCCAGTTTCCTGCTCGATCTGGTTGCTCCTGGCTGCCTCGGCTCCTGGAGCTGACCCCTCCTCCCTGCCCCTGCGAGCTGAGGGCTGCTGGGCCTGGTGACAGAGGACAAGGTCTAGCGTGGGCTATGCACTTTCTTTCTGGAGCCCAGTGGTGGGATCTCGCAGCAGAAGCAGGAGGCCCTGAGAAGGACCAGTTCTGGGCACTCCCTCCCTCTGTGGCCTCAGTGGACCACCTCCCAACCTCCTCTGGCCAGGTGGCCTTGGGGATAGAAGCTGGGGCTTAGGGGCTGGGATCAGAGACCTGGCTTGAATGCCAGCCCAGAATGGAGCAGCAGGGTGACCTTAGGCAGGCCCGCCCGCCCTCTCTGTCTAGGTTTCCCAGGGTGGTGAGTCCGGAGGTTGCGCTGGTTCCTGCATAAAGCCCTTGCAAGCCCTTAGAATTCCCTGGTGTCCCCAGCGCAGCCTGCAGGAGATGAGACCTCAAACCCAGCGCAGGGTGATCTTTGTATAACGCAAACTAGATCATGTCTCACCTGTCCTGAAAAGCTGCCACAAGCCTGGCCCGTTCCACCCACCCCCTGCTGTAGCTCCCAGCCTCCAGCCCTCTCTAAGCTCCTTCCTTGAGCAGGAGTTTGTTCCTGCCTTGGGGCATTTACACTCACTGTCCCCTTGTCCTGGAACACTTTGCTCTCCAGGTCTTCACACAGCTGTCTTTGTCACCCAGGTCTTGTTCTCCAGTGTTACCTCCTCAGAGAAGCCTTCTTCAGCCACCCCCTGCCCTGTCCCTCTCAGCCAACGTCACCGTGTTTTGTTCCATTCAGAGCTCACCTCTCTCTGAGGCTGCTTGTCTTCATTCGTCTCCCTGTTTATTTTTCTAGTCTGCCCCTCCACCAGAATCCAAGCTCTGTGGGCACGGGGACCCCCCGGCTTCTCTTCCTCTATTTCCCCAGGGCCCAGCACGGTGCCCGGCACAGGTGGCACTCAGGGGCTCTCTGTAGGTCTCCCACCCCGTAAAACCCACCTTTGAACGAGGGTCTCGGCCACCTGTGCCCGTCATTCCTTTCTGCTCCAGGCAGTGGACTGACACTGAGATGGGGCAGCTCCGCAGGTGTGAGATGCTGCCCATCTCCAAAACACTTTCACATGCGGTGCCTCCTTTGTGCCTCACAGTCACTCTGCGAGACAGGTAGAGCAGGGTCATAAACCCCATTTTATAGATGAGAAAACTGAGGCACCCAGAGGCTTAAGAAACTTGCCTAAGGTAACATGCCTCGTTAGGTGCAGAACCAGGAATAGAACTCGAGTCTTAGGAAGCCCTTTCCAGGACCCCAGACCAGACACGGGAATGCCTTATCAGAGAAGATCCACGTAGCAAGCCCATTTCCCCACGTCGTGTTGTAGATGTTCACACGGTTAACATTACTGCATGAGGAGGATGCTCTGATCTCTGAGGTTCTTTCTGGCTCTCAGTTTTTCAAGGGCTCTTGGATATATGTGTTATCTTTAAGTCTTATCCAGGGAAATTCTTGCCCTCTTCCTGGGCTGAGAAATCCCAGTTTTCTTCCCTATTCTACCATGGGATCACAGGAATGCTCCATGTAGTAATAGCACATAGTACTTAGTACTCTACATAGTACTTAGTACCTCACACCTGGTTTCACATATATTCAACTACGGGTGAGGTTCAGAGAGGTGAAGGGACTTGCCCATGCAGGAAAATGACAAAGGCAGGTCTAGAACTCAGTTGGTCTGACTGCAAGCAGGGTGTTCTTCCCACTATGCTCACCTGCGTGGGAATTCACTCCCAGCTGCGTGGAAGATGGAGTTCTTCACGGCTAAATTGTTAAAATCGTAACGCCATTTTTACATGCTTTTATTCAGCTCACTAAGGCTGGGCACAGTGGCTCATGCCTCTAATCCTAGCACCTAGAGGCTTAGGCGGGAGGATCATTGAGGTCAGGAGTTGGAGACCAGCCTGGGCAAGACCCTGTCTGTACAAAAAAGTGCAAAAATTAGCCAGACGTGGTGGTGCACACCTGTAGTCCCAGCTACTCAGGAGCTGAGGCAGAAGGATCGCTTGAGTCCAGGAGTTTGAGTTTGCCCTGAGCTGTGATGCTGCCACTGCACTCTAGCTGGGGTGACAAAAGAAAAAGAAAAGCTCACTAAAAGCTTATTAAATCCTTGCCATGGCCTTCTGCTAGATCTTGCAGAAGAGATAGGAGATGTGAGGTTCCTGGTTCCACCCATATGATGGAATGAAGGCCGGCTCCTCCAAACGAGAGCAGAAATCGATGCGTATTGCCGCCTTTGTAAATGCGTGCCTGTGTTCTCTGCGGGCATACACGGAGAAAGTCTGGAAGGATGGATTCTGCTCCAAAATGCTGAGCAGCGTCTCCGGGAGTGGATTTGTTGGTGATTTTTCACTCTTTTCTGTATACTTTGTGGTATTGTCTGAAATTCTACTTTATAATGAGCAAGCATTTCCTTTATAATCAGAAAAAATACAGGAAAAAAATCGTAAAGCCATTTCCATTTTGCAAAGGATTGGAAAAAAGCTACTGAATAGAAATAAAGAAATGGGAAGAGGTCCTGGTGCAGGTGTGTGACTAATGTTTTCAGCAAACTCACTCTGAGGATGTTGCAGGTGGAATCTGTGTCAGCCACTAAAGGACCCCACTACTTGAGGGGCATTCAAAGTATTAAGGTACCAAGGACTAAGTAGACACCTTCCATTGAATGCAGCAAAAAATCATAAACTTCCTGGTACTACTCTCTTCAAACCACTCTCATCTTTCTTAGGATCCTAATGATGAGTGTCACACGCCCTTCCCAAAGATTGTGCCGTGGCTCTGGAAGAAAACCAAGAAGTGAAATGACCTGTCCACAGATGATTGTCAGTGAGTCAGAGCTCATTCAGAGCGCTGGAGTTTCCAGGCCGTTAACTTATCTGCCTGAACCCGTGAGTCAGGATCAGTCACCGCAGCGTGGCCTGTGTCCGTGCTTCCTGCTCTGCTCCCGCGGCCCGGCCCCGGGCGTCACGCAGGTACACGCAGCTGCTCACAGACTTCCTCATCCGTGTGTCCTGGGAAGGGGGCAGGCACGCTTGGCTTGCTCGTCCACCCACACGAGTGTGCACAGCTCTCCTGAGTGCTCAGATACGGCTTTAAATTGCCAGGTATAACCCAAAAAAGGAAAAATAAATATCAGTACTTCTTTTCCCATAAATGTTGCAATAGTCTAGCTGTAGCTTACAGCATTTGTTTTGTGTGTAACCAGATGGAACGGACATGTCTATCACTAATGGGCCGGTAATAATATATTGTTTGTATCCAGAGACTAGAATACTGTGCAGCTGTTAAAAAGAATGAAGTCGGGCCAGGCACGGTAGCTCTAGACTGCTTGAGGCCAGAAGTTCAAGACCACCGTGGGCAACACATCGAGAACCCATCTCTACAAAAAAAATAGAAAAACTAGCCAAACCTGGTGGCATGTCCCTGCAGTCACTCTACAGGGACTCAAGACCAGCCTGGGCGACATAGTGAGACCCCATCTCTGCAGAAAAAGTAAACATTTAAAAATAAAAAATAATTAAAAAATAAAATGAGGTATGCCTGCACATAGTTTTGATATACATAAAAGTCTTATAATAATTTATTTTTTGAGACAAGGTCTCACTCTGTTACCCAGGCTGGAGTGCAGTGGTGCAATCATAGCTCACTGTAGCCTCTTGAACTCCTGGCCTCAAGCAATCCTCCTGCCTCGGACTCCCAGAGTGCTGGGATGACAGGGGTGGGCCACCACACCTGGCCCCGACCAGGTGTTTTTTTTTTTTTTTTTGAGACAAAGTCTCACTCTGTTGCCCAGGCTAGAGTGCCGTGGCATCAGCCTAGGTCACAGCAACCTCAAACTCTTGGGCTCAGGCGATTCTTCTGCCTCAGCCTCCTGAGTAGCCGGGACTACAGGCATGCACCACCATACCCAGCTAATTTTTTCTATATATTTTTAGTTGGTCAATTAATTTCTTTCTATTTATAGTAGAGATGGGGGTCTCGCTCTTGCTCAGGCTGGTTTCAAACTTCTGACATTGAGCGATCCACCTGCCTCAGCCTCCCAAAGTGCTAGAATTACAGGCTTGAGCCACCGCACCTGGCCAAGGTGTTATCTTAATGGCATCTTAATGGCTGGTGAGATGGAGGGGTGGTTAGGTACAAACACTACCACTCTGTGTCCATGGACTAGCACCTGTTCAGCCCCTTTGGGCTCTCTTCCTTCCCAACCTTTGTCTTTCCAAAGCTGACTGACCTGTTGAAACGAACTGCTTCCTAGGTAAAGAAGGACCAGTCTTTATATAGAACTACCTTATTTTAAGAAATAACAGGCTTGGCTGGATGTGGTGGCTCACGCCTGTCATCCTAGCACTCTGGGAGGCCGAGGTAGGAGGATCACTTGAGCTCAGGAGTTGGAGATCAGCCTGAGCAAGAGTGAGACCCTGTTTCTATGAAAAATAGAAAAATCAGCTGGGCATAGCAGCATGCACCTGTAGTCCCAGCTACTTGGGAGGCTGAGGCAGGACGATCCCTTGAGCCTAGGAGTTGGAGGTTGCTGTGAGCTAGGCTGCTGCCATGGCACTCACTCTAGCCCATGCAACAGAGCAAGACTCTGTCTCAAAAAAAAAAAAAAAAAAAAAAAAGAATTTATCCTAAGAAAATAATAGAAGTGAATAAAGATAGATTTTTATTGCTCATAGTAATGAAATATCAGAAACGTAAATATCTAGCTAGAGGGGACTGAACAAACTATGGAATACTTTATTTATCTATCTAACCATATGTAGACATGAAAGGGTATAAATTTTCCATTGGAATGTGAAATAGAAACAGAGGAATTTGTATGTAAAAGCATATGTATCCCATGATCTATTGAAAAAAGTTTATATACTTTGAAACTATGAAAGGATAAACACCAGAATATTAGCAGTATTAACTCCAGGGGATGGGAATATAAATTTTTTTCTTTGTGCTTATTATAATTTTCTAATTTATCTACAAAGAGCATGATTAAGCAGTAAAATACAAAGCTATTCAGCTATTTCTTATTTTCTGTCAGTGCTCAAGGTAATCTGGTCCCAGAGGTGACTGGGTTTGAGGCTGGGACCAGAAAGCCTTGGTCTGTCCTGTGTGTAACCTTGGGCAAGCCACCTGGGGCAGGAGGTATTCGTACCCACTTTTTACAGGTAGATGCCGAGGCACAGAAAGGACCCACACTGTGCACCAGATCCTGCGGGTCATGGTGCCAGAGCTGGATTTTGAACGCAAGTTTTCCGATTCTGGCTCAGGATTTTCTGCACTACACCAGAGCTACCCTTCTCTGGGCCTGATCTCTAAAATGACAGGGTCAGAATACCGTCCCTTCCAGCTGAAAATATTCAATGTCCACAGGAAGCTGCGCCCCACCCCCCCCTCATTCCTGGCACACCACATGCCCAAACAGTGGGTGTACGGGCCCATTTGTGGGATGCCAGCCTTCCTGGGCCAGCAGGACTCCAGCCTGGGGTTCAGAGAACTCCAGCCTGCCCCATGGCCATGGAGAGGGCAAGGACGGGGTGCTCTCTGGCCGGGCATCTGGCCGGGTGCCTGCAGAGCCAGGCAAGAGCTGCCCACGAGGGTTGGCTGCACGCCGGGAACTCGTTGTCTTTTCATTTAAACAGACACAGGCTGTCTGTTGAGATTCTGGAAACATCTGACCTTTCGCAGAGCATCTCAAGAGTTGTCAGGGAGGGCGGGAGGGAGGTTCCTTGCTTTCCGTAAATGGTTTAACCCTTTCTGTACAGCCATTAACAGCAAGAAGAAACAGATGGATTTCCAAGGACTAGAAAGATTCGTGTGGCCTGTTTTCTTGGCTGGGGAGGTGGATGTGCCTGGAGACTCCTGCGGGGTTTTCTCAGATCCCCGTCTCTGGGGCAGGAGGCTGAGGCGTGGGGGATGGAATGGCGGTCCCGAGGGAGGGAAGCGGCTGAAGGGAGATGTTGGGGGCAGCTCCACCTGTCTGGACAGAGGGGGTCTGCCATGCCCAGCAGGGACTGCCCCTCTGACTGAGCAGGTGCTCTGTCCTTCATCCTGCAAATGTCTAGAGGGTGCCTCCCACGTGCCAGGCACCGTGCTAGGTGCTGGCGACACTATGGTGCACAACCCCAAATCGACATGCCCCGTGCCTTTTATGGAATGTTCATTTCATAGGGGACTAGACTGTGACAGAATAATCGCAAGGACAAATGTCAAATAACAGGTGCTACGGGGGAGAGTTTAATTTAGGAAAGTCAGGGGATGCTCTCCTGGGGAGCCCTTTGGCCAGGGATTTAAAGCCTGGCTGCTTGAAGGTGCAGCATCTACATCATGCTGAAATTTGTTCCAATGCAGGATCTTCGGCTCTACCGCAGACCTGCATATCTAAGTCTGCATCTGCATTTTAACACAACCTCCCAGGGACACGGCGTACGTACTATCAATAGAAAGTCAAGGAATGTTTGTGTGTGTGTACAATTTTTTTTTTTTTTTTTTTGAGACAGAGTCTCACTCTGTTGCCCTGGCTAGAGTGCTGTGGCATCGGCCTAGCTCACAGCAACCTCAAACTCCTGGGCTCAAGCGATCCTCCTGCTTCAGCCTCCCGAGTAGCTGGGACTACAGGCATGCTCCACCATGCCCAGCTAATTTTTACATATATTTTTAGTTGTCCAGCTAATTTCTTTCTATTTCCTTTTTTTTTAGTAGAGATGGGATCTTGCTCTTGTTCAGGCTGGTCTCCAACTCCTTGAGCTCAAGTGATCCTCCCGCCTTGACCTCCCAGAATGCTAGGATGACAGGCATGAGCCATCGCGCCCGGCTACAATTTTTTCTTTTAAGTGGGAAAGACTTGATCATGTTTAAAAGCTTTTAGGAATAAACCAATTGAGAGGGAGCGGGTGGGAGACAAAGTACAGTGGAGGGATAGACCGGAGGAGGGCAGTTTCTCAACCTCTGTGGCAGGCTGGAATCGCCTGCAGGGCTTAAAACATACTAACGCTGGGGCCCATCCCTGAGAATCTGATTGAAGGGGCCTGCAGCAACGGGCGGCTCCCCCAGGTGAGTCCGATGCGCAGCCATGGTGGAGAGAAGGCTAGGAGGGAAGGGCAGACTTGGAAGTGGACGGGGCCTATTGGGTGCCAAGGGCTCTTACTTGGGTCTCGCATTCAGAAAGGGCCTCAGATTCAGACTTTGCACATTATTGCAAAATGCATTTACATCTATAGCCATTGTATTTGTGTGTCTTCATGTTAAGAAGCACTAATTTGTCTAAACGTTTCAAATAACTGCATTTTCTGTAACCTGCTATCTATCCATCCATCTATCCCAAGACCACCTCCCTTTTCATGAAATGAGCCCGGGTATCTTCAATGCGAATCAGAAAAAAAATAAGAGACCCCATCTGGTGACTTCTGTTTTATATGTGAAGTAAAGGGTTTGGAAGCTTGTGGAGAAGGTCTAAGAGAGCTGGTGCAGGGAGTGGGCCAGAGGCGTGAGCAGGACAGCGGGGCGGCGCTGAGGACCTGTCCGGGGCTAGAGATCTAGGTTTGCCGTGGAACCTCCGTGATGGTTGACTCTCTCCAGCAACTGCCGAGGAAGAGGCGCTGAGAAGGTGGGTCACAGAGCTCACCTGGAGCTTTCCCAGGCAGTGAAAACAGGCACCAGGGACGTTAGGCAATTGAGGCAACAAGGTTGTTGGAATGGTGAGGCTCAGTCGGGGAAGGAGGGATGAGGAAGGGGAAAGGCCAACAGATCGGGAGAAGGTAGAGCGGTCGGTGACCTGGAGAAGCTGCTGGGGTCCGAGAAGGGTCAGAGGGAGCATGTTAAGCCAGAAAGCTGGAAGGAAGAAGATAGGAGTTAGAAAGAGGGATGTCTGAACTTGGGATCTTGGTGATGGGGCCGTTAGTGGTGGTAAAATGGGACTGGTGGTTGGCGTGGGGGTAGGGGAGGTATTGGAAACGTCATGGAAGTGTAAGAAACCAGATGCAGGACTTGTCGACCCAGACAACGACAGCGTTCAGTGGAGAGAAGGACTGAGAGCCCTGTGCCGAGTCTCCAGTGACTGCAGGGGAGTGGCCAGAGGTGGGTGGACAGTCTGGGGGGTTTTACCAGGGGATGGAAGAGTGATGGTTCGGAAGAGGCATGGATGTGATCATGAAATGTGTGGGGGGAGCAGCAGGTCCTGGGAGACCAGGCAGGGGACAGGAGGGAAGGAGCGCAGGATGGAGCAGAAGCGAGGAGAGGAGACCGGGGTCCTCTGGAGGATGCCAGCGGGGTAGAGCAAAAAGTGAACAGGTTAAAGGATTTTTTTGGTGTATGGCAGTTGTTCTCCAGGGGTGCTTGCTTTCCCTAATGACAGCAAAGGCATCACCTCATCACTTGGGAACCTATTAGATATGCAAATTCGGGGTCCCACCCCGGACCTAGGGAATCAGCTGGGTGGGGCCAGCAATGTTTTGCTGTAACCAGCTTCCTGCTGATTCTGCTACTTGCCCAACGTTGAGAACCACTGGAATTCTTTACTGGGAAAAGTGGTTCACTTTATGGAAAAAAATAAAACTGAATACCTAACTTATCATCACATGGAAAAGTGGGCTCCGTATGGAATAAGCACCTAAATGTGTCCAGAAAACTATGAAGTACATTTGATACTGATATATATATATTTTCTAAGTTCACACCAGACGAGTAATGTGCCAGTGTAGTCACAGGGTTTGAGGGAGGCACATCTCCCACATGAACATGAAAACCCAATCATCATGCTTACATTTGATAAGAATATAAAATGCTGAAGATACCTTTGTGATCTTGGGTCAGGGATGGGCTCCTTAAACAAAATTTCAAAACACAAACCACAAGGCAAATGGCACATTTTTGCATAAGGCAAAAAAAAAACCAGTTTGATTCATGAGAATTAAAGATTTCTACCCAAGGATGGATAGCTACATTATCAAAGTTGACAGAGAAATGGCAATATTGGGAGAATATATTTGTGACATCCAAGGCCAAAAAGAGACTAATATTTAGATTCAGAATATACAAGGAATTTCTACGAATTAATAAGAAAAAGATGGGACTCAAATGGGGAAAAAGTGATTAAAGAATATAATTAGGGGCTTTGCAGAAAGGGAAATTTAAAAGCTAATAAACAGGCCAGGCGTGGTGGCTCACGCCTGTAATCCTAGCGCACTGGGGTGCCGCGGCGAGAGGATCATTTGAGCTCAGGAGTTTGAGACCAGCCTGAGAAAGAGCGAGACCCCATCTCTACTTAAAATAGAAAGAAATTAGCCAGACAGCTAAAAATATATATAAAATTAGCCGAGCATGGCGGCACACGCCTGTAGTCCCAGCTACTCGGGAGGCT
>CAUYMX010019450.1:0-27013 GCA_963573855.1 Lepilemur septentrionalis | reverse complement strand
TCAGTGAATTTACTGAGGTGTACAGTTAATCACATAAATCAGTTTTTGAGGAATTTCTTTCCTCTATTGGGAAATTGTGTGTTTTTGACTTGAGACGATTTCCCTTAACCAGAAATGCATTGCTTTATCACATTCTATATTTAGAAGTATGATGTAATATGAGTGTTGTATCAGTATAATATATTTTTATTTCCAAAAATAGTATTGCAACTATACTTTAAAAAGCATTTATGATATAATAAACCTTTTGGATAATTTGATTAATGAAAATAAAAGATTAAAAATATATATGTAAGTATAAAATTCTCCATAGGTTTATGTATATTATTAGACACTTATTACTGTTTAAAACATACACACACATGCACTCATATACACATATATACAAACAAAAATACCCATAATAAATCAAATTTTTATATCATCAACAAAATATTTAGCAAAATTGTAAAATACAGTTCCTCCTCTCAAAAAGCTTATATTTAATATTTTATTTTATATTTTCTTCTTTGGGTCTTATAGTTCCTGCCATACTATGCAAACTTGGGTCTAGAAGGCAAATTTATTATTTCCTGAGAACAAATTAATAAAAATTATTAAAGCACTTTTGATTTTTAAGAGGTTACTTTGAACAATTATACTTTACGGAACATACTTAATTTTTCTTTTTTTAGAAGCTTGCTATAGAATTGTAAAGATACTTTTCTAAAATACAAACTGTGAAAACTATTCTTAGTGGTTTAAAAAGTTTCAGTAAGTTATGTTGTCCTTTTAAAAGTTTCAGCTAATGAGGGACTGTACATTGAACTTTCTACAAGACTGCACTCTGGAAACTGTGGGTGGATAAACGATCTTGAAAACACATTGTTTGCCTTGAAGCAACTCACAGTCTTACTAAGCAGAGAAAAAAACTATAAGGAACAGTAGAACACACTCATCCTTCTTAGAGTATAAAGCATCTTCTTTCTGCAGATTGTTGAGTGGTGCTAATTATAACGCTTCAGAGCAGGGTGATTGTATGGCCCAGTCTTTGCCTGTTCAAATATTTTCTTATATTAGGCAAAGAGATTAATTAATAATTAGGGCAATTAGAGATTGCATTAGACTTCTTACCAGAGTTATTATTTTGAGCAATGCATTTTTTTTTTCCTGAAGTGTTTAATCTGGTAGTTTTGAGGTATGGGGCTGGCAGTGGTCAGCTTGTGGAGCAAAAATCTGTTGGATGGCAGATCAAGCGGTTTGAGAATGTGATTTTAACCTTTAGGACCTTTGTATTTCCTTTTAAAGCAGTGGTTCTCAGCTGGAGGTAATTTTGTCCCAGGGGGATATCTGGCAGCTTCTGGAGCTATTTTTGATGGTGACACTGAGGAGAACAACTGGTATTCAATGCGTAGAGGCCGGGGATGCTGCTAAACATTCTACGATGCACAGGGCACAAAGCTCCCTACAACAAAGAATGCCAGTAGTGCGGAAGTTGAAAATCCCTCCCTAGATGAACAAATATATTTAGCTAACCCTTTCTGCCTCCCCACCCTTTTTCCCCTTTGATAAAATCTGGTTGAAGTTGGTTTTCTACCACTTACACTTGAAAAAATGGCATAAAATAGACAATAGGCGTTAGGAGAATTGTTCAGCACTGTGGTTCAATAGGGCTTCAGGATGAGAGGATACAGTACTCGGTAGAGGGTTTAAAAAACAAGGAGACAATGAGAGGAACAGGTGAAGTGTGCTACACCAAGGGGACCAACCAAAGGCACTGAACTGGAGAAATAAAAACTTCTGGCAAAGACAGTAAGATCAGTCTATTTGCATTATGTAGAAAGGAAGAGTGGGAGATGGATCAAAAGATATTTGATAACAGATTGTGACTAACCTTGAATGTCAAACTAAGAACACTTAAGAATGTTCAAGTTAGAAGGAATAGTATTTTCTGACACTTTATTTTTAAATCCCTGCAAAAAACTAATAGTTCATAGTCATAAATTTAGAAAATTTTATAATTACAAAGAATAGAATGCTACCACTCAGGTATGATCACTATTATTTTAGCATATTTTCTGACAGATTTTTTTCCACAAGTAAATATTTTACATACACAAGGTCACTATGTATGTAATTTTTCTTTTTCTTGTATACTAGTCACCTAATAATAAAATTCTTAGAGCACTGAACTTATTCAGAATTTTAATGGTCACTTGAAGTTTATTAAATGTATTTAGTGTTTTCTTATTGTTGGCCTTCTTGTTATCAATTTTAAAAAAATAAATAAGAATGTAATGAACATCTTTGTGTATAACTTTATATTTATTATTATGGGGGCTATCTGGTCAAATACCTAAACATTCAAAGCTCTTGATACTTAATGCCAAAATGTCATAAGAGAGATTGTACCAATTTATATTCCTTTCATTAATATAGAAATAACTTCTAGTTATTCTTAAAATTTAAGGTAACTCTTAAGAATGTCCAAGGCAAGAATTTTTGTCCTTTCTTGTATATTGAGAGTAGGTGCCAATCATTTGCTATCTGTGACTTAAAAATTTACCCGTGAAAAAATTTATGGATCAATCTGTTCATAAACCACAACTATAATAAAACTTTAACCTACATTATTTCATTGCTTAAATCATGGTTGCTTCTTACATAAATTTGCTATTAACACCTAGTTTAGGATGCTAGTGTTCTTGAAATAATAAGCACCTATCATTTGTATATCTATTTTTTATTTATATTCAACCTACTTCCAAAAATATTAATATAAGTCCATCTTTCCCATCCCTGACTACTCATAAAGGTATGAATTATTCCCTAGATTCTTCATGAATTCTTCTGACAATAATTTGACAGCTTCCAGAATGTTCTTAATGGCCCTTATATTCTGAATTTTTTTAACCCAGATAAGTTACAGCAGTATCTTATCTAGGTTAGAGAATTTTTTTTTTTTTACTAAAATTAGCCTGAAATGCAGAGCTATTCTCACTCTACCTGAAACTGCAGTTTCCTCTCAAGCTCAATTCACATTGCACTCTTTGCTAAGTGTCCTCTCTGTCTCGTCCAATGTTCACTCTCTACTATCCATATCCCACCCCCCAGCCCACTCTCTTGCTCCAACACTCTTGATGTTATCAATTCACTTTTACAGAAAATTGCTTCTCTCAGTTAATAAAATTAACTGGGTTTCTTTTATGATGTATTCTGCATAAATTAAAAGTGACATATTTGGGTCAAAATTACCCTTATTCAGTGGCACACAGGTCTTTTAGAACTACCATGTTCCTTAGCATCATCCATTTTCTTTTCTGCATTCTCTGCATTCTCATATTTTAGAGCTACATTACAACTGGCACATCACATGAAGTACCACATTTAGCACTTTGTATTAAATGATACATATAATACACATACTAAGGTATTTTCAAATATTTGATTTCGATATCAAGGTCTCTTTTAATTCTTCTTAACCATCCCTTAGATTGGTAGGTTTATAATATTGCTTAGCAACTGTTACTGTGCTTTTTAAAGCACACTTAACTAGTGCTTTTTAAAATATTGTTCTAACTTGCTGTGTGTGTATATATGTGCACACACATGTACACATGTATGCATGCATGTGTGACAGAATGTTGGTCTCATGATGCTATGGATGACGTATTGAGTAAGGTTTCAATTATATTTTTCCATTAGTAATGTATCCAAAGTTGTAAACAATTACTTGCATTAAAAATAAATTTGGAGAAAAACAAGCAGTTCCTATTCTATTCAAGGATGAATACTTGGTATCTCTGTGGCAGATTTCAACTAGATTAATATAGTGCTGATTTCACTTATAATGTAACTTCTAGCAATTGATTTCATCAATTTTAATTAGCTCATCTTGATCAAAGTATCAGTTAGCTTTTGATGCATAACAAGTTATCTCAGAACTTACTGGCTTAAAACAAGTGTCAGCAAACTATTGCCTATGGACCAGATCCAGATGCTGCCTCTTTATTTGTTTTTGTTGCCTGTTTTTATAAATAAACAGAAACACAGCCTTGCCCATGTATTTGGTTGTTTTCTACGGCTGCCTTTGTGCTACAATGCCAGAATTGAGAAGTTGTGGTGGAAACCATATGGTCCACAAAGCCTAAAACATTTACTGGCTGGCCCTATACAGAAAGAGTTTGCTGACTCCTGGCTTAACACAACAAACGATTGTTAACTCACAGTTCTGTCATCAATTTGGGCTGAGCTCAGCTAAGTAGTTCTCCTAATGGCTTTCCCTGGACTCACTATGTGGCTTCAGTCAGGGAGCAGACTGGCTGGACGTTGGTTGGTCTAAGACGGCCTCATTCACGTGTGTGATGGTTGATGTTGGCTATTAGCTGAGGTGGTCAGGGAAACTGGGTCAAATGTTTTCTATAGGCCAGTGCAGGCTTGTACATATAGCTGCTGTTGCAGGATTTTCAGAAGCAGCAACAGAGAATAAGCTCCAGTGAGCAAAAAGTGTTTAAGCCTCTGCTTGTATCATATTTGCTATTGTTTCATTTGTCAAAGCCAGTCACAGTGCCAGACCAAGCATCAGTGTGCAAAGGATCTATGCAAAGGTGTGGACACAGGGGGCTTAAACAGAAAAAGGAGCTATCACTGCAAAAATCTACCATAGTCAACTTCCTGATTTTATAGATGAGAAAAACAAAGCCCAGGGAAGTAAAGTAACTTGCTCATGCCCATGTAGCTCATCAGAGTCTAAGACTGTACTTGACCCAGAATCTTCTTTCTAGTAGTGATACATCCGTTTACTTTGCTCTTTTTTTTCATACACTTCGATTCATCATCGATGAACAATTATATAGCACACAGAATGATATGCTACAGTAGCTAACAATGTGGTCTTGGATTTAAGACCTCAATTTTAATCTTGGCTTCATTATTCCTTATAAGATTTTGGACAAATGACTCAAATCTTCTGCACATATTTCTCCCCTGTCAAATAGAGTTGACAGAGATTATCTCAGAAGTGTGTTTGATGAGTGAGATGGACTCCGTAAGGTATTATCATAGTACGGAACCAATGTATGGACTCAAAAATGCTAGATACCACTAGTGTTATTATCCCATTTTGTATTTTATTGTCCCTTCTTTTTATCAAATATATTGTTTGTTCTTTAACATTGTTTATCATTTCTTTTGAACTCGAAAATTGATTTCTCTTTAACCTTTCTAAACAACTGATTTTCAAGTAATCTCAGTCTTAATTTTTAGAGCCTGGTTTGTCAATTAAATGTTTTAGCATGTAGATAACAGGTGGCCTTATCATATTAAGTAGCATTTTTGTCCTTTGATCACCTTCTCTATTGGGTTGTGGGACATTTTCTAGAAGGAAGACATTATTTTTTGGAGAGATTAATTCCCTAAAGCTACATATTTTGCCTTGAGATATCACAAGAGTGGCTATTGAATTTACTGGGTTTTAGAAGGTACAGCTTATTTCTTTATTTCCAGAGGGCCAATATGCCTCAAAACTTCTCATCTACCTAGATATCTAATGTAGAGGCAATTCTGGTTTTTTGCTTCTATATATTCATTATTATTTTATCGTCATTATTACTTTTATAAAAGAAAACTGAGTTCAAAGAATAAATCTCGTTAATTCTTTTACCTAGAACTCAAAAGAATTAACAAGAAAAAATCAAAAAATCCCATTTATAAATGGGCAATGGAGATGAACAGAAACTTCTCCAAAGAAGACAGAATAATGGCCAGAAAACATACAAAAAAAAAGTTCATCATCTCTAATCATTAGAGAAATGTAAATCAAAACCAAAATGAGATACCATCTAAGCCCAGTGAGATTGGCCTCTATGAAAAAATCCCAAAACAACAAATGCTGGCGAGGATGTGGAGAGACAGGAACACTAAAAATATTCCTATTTTAAGAAAAGGCATAGTCCATTTCATTTCCTTCAGTGATAAGTAATTTCATTTTATTCTAAATTTTCTTTTAAAATATGAGATTATTGATTCATTGATAAATTGTAGTAGGCTTCTAACAATTGAATGTGTTCTCTCATTTTTTACCAGTAAAGAAAGGTTTTGTTGTAAAACCTTCATTCTTTAAGAATCTATTTTCACTATGAATTAGATTTTCCTTTGGAGAAAACTGGATATTTCCTGTGTATCAGAACATTAGATATTTTCTATTTTGAGCCTTAATATCTAAGGAAGGGTGAACTTTGCAAAATGTCCTCTTCCCATTTCTTTACCACACAATATCAGTCATTAACATGGAGTTTTGATTGCTAATTTGGTAACAATATATTGTGGGATTATAACACATGAAGTAAAATGTATGATAACAATAGCAAAAAGGCTAAAAGGATGGAAATTGAAGTATATTGCTACAAGATTTTTATATTATATGTGAAATGATGCTATATTATTTGAAGATAAAGTGTGGCAAATTAAATTTATACACTGCAACACATGGAAGCAAAGCATAGAATGATGGACAATGGATATGTGGAAGGGTAGAGGTTTGGGGGATGTGAATGATGGGAGTTTGCATGGAGGGTAAAATGTGTATTGCTTCAGTAATGGATGCACTGGATGCCCTGACTTCACCAGAATAAAATAAATCCATGTAGAAAAATTGCACTTTTACCCCACACACACACAAAAAAAATAAATGGGAAATTTTTTAAAATTAAAGTTGTACACTACAAGTCATTGAGTAAACACTTTAGAAATAGAAGTATAGCTAACAAGTCAATAAAGGAGATAATATTGATTAATACCAATATTCAATCTAAAACAAAGCAGTGAAAAGTAAAAAAAAGGATTAAAAAAGTAGATGGGGCTGGACACGGTGGCTCATGCCTATAATCCTAGCACCCTAGGAGACCGAGATAGGAGGATTGCTTGAGCTCAGGAGTTCAAGACCAGCCTGAGCAAGAGCGAGACCCCGTCTCTACTATAAATAGAAAGAAATTAGCCAAACAACTAAACATAGAAAAAAAAATTAGCCGGGGACCATGGCACGTGCCTATAGTCCCAGCTACACAGGAAGCTGAGGCAGGAGGATTGCTTGAGCCCAGGAGTTTGAGGTTGCTGTGAGCCAGGCTGATGCCACAGCACTCTCGCCCAGGCAACAGAGTGAGACTCTGTCTCAAAAGAAAAAAGAAAAAAAAAAAAAAAGTATATGGGACAAAGAAAGCAAATAGAAACCAAATTGGTAGTCACATTAAATTTAAATGCCATAACACTCTAAATAATAGGCAAAAATTATGTTTTGATATAAAACAAGTTTTGATATAAAACAAGATCCAATTATATGTTGTTGATTAAAAAACTTGATTTAAATAAAAAGACATAGATTAAAAGTAAAATGAAAAAAAATAATACCACACAAATACTAATCAAAGAAAATCTGGAAAAATTAAAATAATATCACATAAAGTGGATTTCAGCAAGGAGTATTACCATGATTAAAAGAGTCATTTGGTTAATGATAAAGGAGTCAATTTCAAAAGATGATATAATAACCCAAAATGTATATGCACTGATTAAAAGATCTTTGAAATGAATCAAAGCAAGAAATTTGAGAACTGAAAGGAAAAACAACCAGACAACAATTATAGTTTAAAATTGCAAGGCCCTTCTATTAAAAATTAAAAGAACAAGGAGATAGAAAATTAGTAATGATGTCGAAGATTTAAATAATTATCAACTGAATTAATTTATTTGGTTATTATATAACACTCCATTCAAAAAAATGGAAAGAAATCATATAAAGTATGTCCTCTGTCCCAATCAAAATTAAATTGGAACTAGAAAATAATAAAATATTTATAAATTAAACAATACACCACAAAATAACCTACCACCCAAATAAAAAACACGAAAGAAATCAGAAATTATTTTGAACTAAATGAAAATGAAAACAAAATAAATGAAAATTTGTGGTAGACAGTTAAAGCAGTGAGTGCTTAGATGAAAATGCCGAGCAGTAAATTATTAATTAGAAAATAGAAAGTTTGAAAATCAGTAATTTAGTCTTCCATACTGGAAAATAGAAAAAGATCGAATTAAACAGAAAGCAAACAGACAGAAAAATAAGAGTATATAAATTTTTAATGGCACCATCATCCTACTGGCATAATCGATATTTATTGAAGAGTCAGTCCAAGAACAAAAGAATTCACATACTTCTCAAGTACACAAAGGGCATCAATCGACATTCTGGGCCATAATACAAGCCTCAATATATGAAAACGAATTTAAGTCAGACATAGTAAGTTCTCCAAGCCAATCAAATAAAATTAGACACCAATAACAAAGATTTCTCTAAAATCATCCAAATATTAGGAGAATAAGTAACAAACCGCTAAATAATCTGTGAGAAAAATAACTCACAGGAATAATCAGAAATTAATTTAAAGTGAATGAAAATAAAAACATAGTCCATAAATATTTATAGCATATTACTTAAGCAATATGTTGGGTAAATTCATACTTTTAAATTCACATATTAAAGATGAAGAAAGGTTTAAAAACAAGGACCTCAACTTCCACCTGACAAACTAGAAAGAAAAAGAAGAGTAAATTAAACAGAAAGTAAGGGGAACAAATGAAATAATAAAGATAATAGCAGAAATAAATATAAGAGAAAACAGAAAAATGAAATAAAAACTATTTTTTTGAGAAAATGAATAAAATTGACAAACCTTAGCCACACTGATTAGGCGAAAAAAGAGGAAAGACAAATTACTATACATCATGAATGAGAAAGAAGACAAAACCACAGATTCAGCAGATATTAAAAAAGACAAAATGAAATATAAACAACTTCATGACAAGAAATTTGACAACATAAGTGAAATAATCAAATTCTTTGAAAGATACAAATTAACAAAAATTACCTAGGTAGAAATAGATAACCTGAATAGCTCCACATCTATTGGATAAATTAAATTAATAAAAATCATTTTCACAATGAAAATTCCAGGCTCAGATTGCCAATTTGGTGAATTTTAAGGAAGAAACCCTATCAATTGTACGAAAATTCTTGCATAAAATTAGAAAGGAAAGAACAGTTCCAAGCTCATTATATAAGGCCTACATTAACTTGACATCAAACCAAAAAATATTGTAAATAAAAAAGATATAGATGAATGCACTTCATGGACTTACATGAAAATTTAAGGACAATTTTAGCAAATGGAATTCAGTATTATATAAAATGGTAACATGTCATGACCAAGGGTTCTATCTTAGAAATGCAAGATTGGTTTAACATTTGAAAAATCAATGTAATTCATAATTAACAAATTTAAGAAGAAAAGCCACATAATCATACTAGTAGATACAGAATACCTTTAAAAAATTCAACATCCTTTCCAGTTAAAAACAAAATATCACTTAAGTCCAGTGAGAATGGCTTTTATCAAAAAGTTCCCAAACGGTAGATGCTGGAATGGATGTGGAGAGAAAGACATACTCATATACTACTGGTGAGACTGAAAACTAGTGCAACCTCTATGGAAAGTAATATGGAGAGTCCTCAAGGAACTAAAAGTAGACCAGCAAACCCATTACTGGGTATTTATCCAAAGGAAAACAAGTCATTTTATCAAAAAGACACTTGCACTCAAATGTTTATAGCAGCACAATTCACAATCACAAAGATGTGGAAACAACCCAAGTGCCCATCAATTCATGAGTGGATTAATAAAATGTGGCATATGTATACCATGGAGTACTGCTCATCCATAAAAAATGAATTAATACCTTTTGCAAAAATCTGGATGGAACTGGACACTATTCTCCTAAGTGAAGTATTGAAAGAATGGAAAAACAAACACCACATGTACTCACTATTAAATTGGAGCTAACTGATCAGTAATCATGTGCACAGATGGAAGTAAATTTCAACAGAAATCATGCAGGTGGAAGGGGGATGGAGAGGATGGGCAAAATATTATCTAATGGGTACAATGTACACTATCTTGGTGATAGGCACACTTTATAACTTTGACTCAAGCAATACAAAAGCAATCTATGTAACTAAAATATTTGCACCCCCATAACATTCTGAAATAAAAAATATAATTAAATTAAATTGGACAAAAAATAAGCTCCCTTACTGATGGACATGAAGCTATGAGTGGTAGTATATGTAGCAGTTAAGAATGTTGTCTATGCAGCCAAACTACCTAGGTTTGAATTCTGGGTCTACCACTTGCTAACTGTGTGGTCTTGGGAAAATTACCTTACTCACCATGCCTCAACTTTCTCAATGGTAAAGTTATGATAAAAATAGTATCTCCCTCGTGGAGTTGTCAGGAGGATTGAAACAATCAGGATCAACTTGCTTATGCTTTAGTAATAAATCATCCCCAGTTTTAACAGCTTAAAACAACAAAAATCTATGTTGCTCATACTTCATTCCCATCACAGGTTGACAGTGGAACTGTTTCCAGTTAATGGAGAAACTATTATCTTTAATTTTTTCATTTGCCATGCCAGAAGGAAAGAGATCCTGAAAGGGTATCAGAATGACAATTTAATGATTTGGCCTGTAAGTAGCACACAACAGTTTGACTCCCAACTCATTGTTTAGAACCAGTCACATGACCCTCCCAATCAGAAGGGAACCAAGAAATGCAATTCTCTCTGTTACTGAAAGATGAATGACAAGAAATACTTGGTTAAAAGCATTAAAGACCATTACAAGGATCAAATGAATTAATTCTTACCACAGCACCTGGTTCATAGTAAGTACTTAGTAAATGATAACAGTTATTTCATATTTTACATCATTAGAACAATGCTGTAACAAATATCTTTGCAAATCAATATTTGAGTGCAAATGCAAGAATTTCTTTATAATAGATTTCTAGAAGTGGAATTGCTAGGTCATAGGATATAAACATTTTTAATTTTTAGAAATATTTCCAAATTGCTTTCTTCCTGCTCCATTTGTGTTACATGAGCTGCCATTGTAATTGGGAGAGGACTTGGGAACTTTGATTTGTAAGGTCTTTTTGAAAGACTTGATCACTGAGTCAGTCTTTGACTGGAACTTCATTTCATCTCAGTGACAAAAGGGATGTCCTGCAGGAGAAAAAATATCCCTCAAGATTCTGCCTGATAAACAATTGCTGGCTTCTTTGCAGGTACCCCAGAACCCCAGGAGGAAGTTAAAGCACAAAAAGATTTGGTATTTCTCACATGGGTTCTAGTAGCTGTGACACAGGGGGATTAGAACAATGGAATTCTGCTCTCAAATGCAAATATTTACCTTAGAATTCTATGCACAACCTTACTTTAATCATGTATCATCAGTACATGACTTCTTTAGATCACCTCCAAATCTAATATCCCCTAACATTAGTATTATTTTACTTTTTAATTAATAAATAATTATCTCATTTATGTATGTCACTGCCAGAGATAACTAAGATGCAGGCCCTGTCTTTAAGGAATGCACAGTTACTATAGAAGACCAACTTACGATAAATGTCATATAGAATGGCAGGTACAATAATGAGGCAGGCTGTGAATGTGATGGTTAAGAGCATGCGTTTTGAAGTCATGCAGATCTGGGTTTGTTGTGTCCTAGTTGTGTGATATTGAGTAATTTCCTTAACTTGTATTTGCTTCTCCCTCATCCATAAAATGGTGATAAAAATAGTACTTCCCTCAAGTTATTGCTGTATTATTTTTATTATGATGGAAGTGAAATTCACAATATATTGGAGGTACAAAGACAAAGTCATCAGTTCTTCCTAGGGCTGTCAAGGAAAGCTTCACAGAGAAAAATTTATGGAACTTAGCCAAAGAATTGTGCAACAGCACTGAATGCTTGGAAACCTCTAAGATCTCAACAAGTCACATCACCATCTAACTAACTGATCAAGTAAGAAATCTATCCTTCCAATCCACAAAAATGAAAACGCTGTTGGTTCCTTCTCCAAAGTATATCCCAAGTCCACCTGTATATTCTGTCTCCATTGCCACCACCCTAGTCTAAGATAACATCGCCCCTCACTTGGATGATTTCAACAGCCTCCTAACTGGCCTTCTTGCTCTTTCTCCCCTAAAATCCATTTATTCCAATACAGCCAGAGTGAACTTATAAACATGTAAATTGTATTATGTCATTACCTTGGCTTTCTACTGAATTTAGAATAAAATATAACTTCTTTCACAGCCTTCAAGGCCCTACATGATGTGGAGCCTGACTTCTGCAGCTTTAGGTAACCTTCGGCCTCTGATCCAAACATAGAGGCCTTTCTTTTATTTATGCACAGCAAACTGTGTCCTCACAAAGCATTTTCCCATGTTGTTCTCTTTGCTTAAAACACTCTTATCTCACCATTCACCTAGAACACTTCTATTCATCCTTCAAGATTCAGTTTAAGTATCACTTCCTCAAAAGGATTCTCCCAAAACCAGTCACCTAATCTATGTCCCTCTCCTGTTCTCTCACACTGAATTCTGTCTAGTGTATATTAAAAAAGATTAAAAGGAAGTCCTTTATAATACTTATTATAATTGTATATTAGTGATATTTTTCTATCTGTCTCCTGTATTAAACCACATGTTTCGTAGGAAAGTATCACTATGTTTTACTCGGCACTATACCTCCAGAACTTATCCCAGTGTCTGGTATTCAATAAATCTCTGCTGAATGGATAAATTAACAAATAAAACAGTGCTTTATGTGGCACAGCTATACTTATCATATTAAAATACATTGGACTTTACAACCAAAACCATATTCTCCTTTACTGGTCATTATCCTGACTCTTCAGGAGGGGTGATTATTAGTGTTCCTAGGTTCTCTAGACATCATCAAATTCACAATGTCTTATCAACCCGGAGGAAGAACTGGTTTAAATATTAAATAAGATTTTTTTTCATGTTTAATTTCTGCAGTTGGTAAGATATCTAGCAGAAGGAAAGTTGAATCAACAGTTGCACAGAAATAGCAATTTGTAAATGTATAAGTGGTAGAAATAATAGATGACACCCCACCCGAGGAGAATATTTAGACAAGACTGAGAAGAATGAAAACCTAGCTAATTACCAAAATCAAAGGGTAGACAGAAGAAACAAGCAAGTAGAAGAAATAAGCAAATGAGATCAAGACTAAATAATTAAAGTGGAAAGAGGACATTTATGTAAATATGGTGTCACTGAAACCATGGTAGACAATTTTAAGAATGGAATAGAATAGTAAGTGCCAACTGTTATCAATGGAGATAAAGATCCAAGTGTATTCATTAGGTGTAGTAACATAGGAATCAAAACTGCCATTACAAATAGATATTTCTGTGAAAAAATGGATTTGGAAACAAGTCAAAATAGGTAAAGAGTTGATGGAACAGAAAAGTGCAAACAGTATTTGTATGCTATTTTGTGGAGGAACTTAATTGCAACAGCATATAGCAGCATATTATCACCAGGGAATTTGTTAGAAATGCAAATTCTCAAGCTCCACCACAGACTTACTGTAGCAAAAACTCTGAAGAGGAGGTTCAGAAATCTGTGTTTCACAATAACCTGCCAGGTTATTCTGATGCACACAAAAGTTTTAGAACCACTGGCTTCCAGTGAAGGGGAAAGAGGATGATAAAGAGTTTTGAGGAGTCTGGCAAAGGATTATATAAATACAGGCTCCTCGAATAGGAGAATGATTAAGTAAAACCTTCTCTAGTGGTATTAAAACCACATATCACATAGTCTCTACAGTGGCAAGTGACACAGTCCTTGTGCTGATCACGATTGGTATGATAGTGATTGTCTCCAGCTCTATTTGAGAGCTGTTGAAAGGAATGAAATCACATTATGAGCTTGGCCCAGGGTTGAAGGTTGGCAGAATAGATTTGACAGAATGTGCATTTGTTAAGATTCCTAAGGAGAAAGTATATTAAGTGGTTGACTTGGGGGTCCAGGCTCAGCAGACAGGAAAACGTGATGGGAAATGTGGGGACAAAACCTGAGGAAAAAAAGAAGATTAAGTGCCAGGACTCCTTAGTGAAGTCAAGGATCAGGTTCAGAGGACCTAAAAAAAGGAAGAAACTATCAGAATAGGTGATATAGGAATATAGGAATGGCCAACGAAAAGTTAATAATAATAGTAGTAACAGAGGACAAGATGGAGTCTGAAGCAAAGAAGTAACAGTTTTTAGTTTGTTGATAGCAAGAGCACTTTGTATCAAGTGCTCTTTCATATGTTCTAGGTATTTTACTAAGTACTTTAAATGTTTTAACTCATTTAATCGTTATTGAGGCTAGGAAAGGTGAAATGTTTCATATAAGGTCATACAGCTAGGAAGTAGAGGATCCTGGATTCAACCCAGGTCTGCTGATGACATACTTGTTACTCTGAAATACCATGCATATATGGACTAATGCCAGACTTAGGAGATTAAATTTAGATTTTGCCATTTTAATATCACAATTGCTACCACCTACATATATTATAAAGCTTCTGGACAGATTTGTGCCATGCTAGAAATCTAGACTGCAAAATGAATTAATGTTCTACGAAAGCAGTATTAGTCAGTTACGCTGCCAGACGCTGTCAGTTAGGTACTGAACAAATACTATCAGCAAAAATTAATTTAAAGCATCAGATGAAAGTATAATTCTTAAAAGCTAAGAGATCAAGGAAGCTGTGGGGTATAGCTTTAACTGGATCTAAAAGATAGGTCTTCAACAGTAGAGATGGTTACAAGGCTATGAAGCATAGGAAACTATGTGGCCAGAGATAGGGGCCCTCCTTAAAACCTACCGATGTGTGGAGAGAAAAAAAAAAATTAGCTTTTTTTATTTTTGCATGGGCAGAAAATCTGTGTAATGATAATAACTAAAATATATAGATTTACTATTGCAAGGTCATTTACATGGATTATGTATCCTTATCTTCATGGCAGCTTTTAGAATTTTGCATTAATTTTAATTTACAGATACAAAAACAAAGGCTTGGAGAAATATAATGACATTTTCAAGGTCACCTTGCTAGTTAATGGCAGAGCTGGGATTTGAACCAAGACTATCTGACTTCAGAGCCTAAACACTTAACCATTCTTCCATATCACTCTTTTAAAGAAGTAGGTAAAAAGATTAGAAAGCCTGATAGGCACTAGATTGGTGGAGAGAACTTCAATGGACTCATTCTACACCAAATCAAGATAAATCCATGTTTTCTTGAGTGTGTGCTGGTACTAGTTGAAAATTTGTCTAAAGATCTTCAACAAATGTCTTCCATTTTCCCCAATAATGGGTCTTGTAGTTTTATTTCTTCTTATTGTAGGACTTCTGACCATTCTGCTTTTTTTGTTTCATTTTTTCCTGATTTCTCCTTCATTCTCAATTAACGTTTTGAATATGATTTATTACATTTTACACCATAATCACTTTTGTCCCCTTTCCTGTAGCAAAATAAAGAAAACAGAAAGATGCTTCAAAGTGACCATGGCATTTTCAAAATGACAGCAGTGCATTCATTTGGGAACTTGTGGCGGGCTGAATTGAATACAATTGTTCTTCTCAGGGGAATAAGAAGATAAAAAGGGGTCACTAAATATGAGCTTAAAGAGGAAGTCTGATTTATGTTTGTAACGAAAAGCAGCCAAGCTTGTTGATTTACCATTGAACTAGAACTACAGAAGGCACAAGGCAATTACTGATGCAGAAATAGACCATTCTAGACAGCACATTCGCTCACCCCAGGATCAAAAAAGAGAAAGTCTTTCAAAAAGCAAATTTTCATCAGCAAATTTTAAGTGATTAAATGCCATCTTTAGCAGCTTTCTATAGTAGCAATTTAATGTATATTTATGAATATTGAAGTTAGTTTTAATATGATTCTCATTCCCTTTTCTCTAGAAAATTAAGCAAGGCATCAGGACTGAAATACACATGCGAAATTATGTCGAAGTAGTGAAAACTTCCAAGTTGCAACATAAATCACAGCAATTCTGATATAGATAAGAAGCTACTAATAGAACCAGTTCATCTCTACATGTTAGCAGGACAACACATCAAGTGGTTCATCTTGTCAGCAACAGTAGGAGTTGTTTGCTACAATAATAGTACCTCTCATGTATACATTTCCTCACTGCCAAATTACACCTGTTAACTGTTATAAAGACCCAACTGGGTGTAAAAGTTCACATGTGTATAATTTTTTCAAAAGAAAAAATACCTTACTTAAGCAATTTTTCTTGACTCCTGTTGTTCATTAGTTACTAAGTCCTGAAAACTATTTTCAAACAAAACAATATATGGTCCTTCTCTTCCCATGAGCACTGACTTCACCCCAAACCAGCACCTACACCCTCATGCTTATTGGTGAGTACGCTGATCTCCTAAGTGGTGTTTCAGCATCCAGCCCATCCTACCCATTTCTGGCCAAATGCATTTAATAGATATTGAGTGCCTTGTATGTGTCCTACATTCTTGGGATCCCTTAGTGATCAAAACAAAGATCCCTGACCCTGTGGAACTGATAGTCTAGCAGTAGAAGATAGACAATAAAAATATACATAACAAATAATAAATCATACTGTGGATTATGAAGTGCTACAAGGGAAAAAACAAAGAAAAGAAAGAGGAAGATATATAGATCATTCCCAAGTAGCATTTTCCACCATGCTATTCTCCCCTTTGCCCCATTCATCAGTCCTCAATGCCTTCTTGTTCCCTATACATTTAAATGAAACCTCTGCAGTGTGTCAGTGGCTTCTGTTATCTGCCTCACACGGGGGATTCTGCCACCACTTTTTTCCCATCCTTATCCTCTATTAGTCCCCATATGGAATTTCCCACTCTAGCAAAGCCAATGAGATTCCAATAAAGCACTTCCCACCAATACCACAACAAAAAATAATAACAGATAAAATAAATGAGCATGACTACATACCAGACATTGCACTAAACTCTTTACAAGGAATATATCCTTTAATCCTCACATACCCACATTGCCCAGTGAGGTAGGTATTATTATTATCTTCATTTTACAGATGAGGAAATTGAAGTACAGGGAATAACTTGTTCAAGGTCACACAGTTCAGTAGGTTGCTCAGCTAGTGTTTGAACCTAGATCTGTCTGACACTAAAGCCTATGTTCTTCACCAATATGTGTTAGATTTTAATGATGACCTGAAACCATTATATTAGGTTGATGCAAAAGTAATTGTGGTTTTGGACTGTGATTTTTAAATCATTATAACTAGGCTCAAACATAACTTTCTTTATTAATCAAAATAGGAATCATTACAATCAACATTTTTTATAATAAGAAATGTTTGTTTATTCCTGTAGCATAAAAATCCATGCTTCGGGATTCCACAAACTCTTGGAAATCATCTTCTGCATCCTGCTGGTTGTGGAAGCATTTTCCCTGCAAAAAGTTGTTGAGATGCTTGAAGAAGTGGTAGTCAGGTGAATACGGCAGATGAGGCAAAACTTCGTAGCCCAATTTGCTCAACTTCTGAAGTGCTGGTTGTGCAATGTGTGGTCGGGCCTTGTCGTGGAGAAGAATTGGGCCCTTTCTGTTGACCAATGTCAGCTGCAGGTGTTGCAGTTTTCAGTGCTTCTCATGGATTTGCTGAGCATACTTGTCAGATGTAATGGTTTCATCAGGATTCAGAAAGCTGCATGGATGAGACTGGAAGCAGACCGCCAAACAGTGACCATGACCATTTTTCTTTTTTGGTGCAAGTTTGGCTTTGGGAAGTGCTTTGGAGCTTCTTCTCAGTCCAACCACTGAGCTGGTCACCACCAGTTGTCATACAAAATCGACTTTTCATTGCACGTCACAATCTGATTGAGAAATGGTTCATTGTTGCATATAAGAAAAGAAGATGACACCTCAAAACGACCACTTTTTTTTAATTTTCGGTCAGCTCACGAGGCACCCACTTATTGTGCTTTTACACCTTCCAATTTGCTTCAAATGCCAAACAACTGTAGAATGGTTGATGCTGAGTTCTTCAGCAGCTTCTCATGTAGTTGCAAGAGGATCAGCTTGGATGATTGTTCTCAATTGGTTGTTGTCAACTTCCCATGGCTGGCCACTGTGCTCCTCATTTTCAAGACTCTCATCTCCTTTGCAAAACTTCTCAAACAACCACTTCCCTGTATGTACATTTGTTAGCAGTTCCTGGGCCAAATGTGTTGTTGATGTTGCAAGTTGTCTCTGCTGCTTTATGCCCCATTTTGAACTCAAATAAGAAAATCACTTGAATTTGCTTTTTGTCTAACATCATTTCCATAGTCTAAAATAAATATAAGCTAAACAGCAAGTAATAAGTCATTAGTAAAAAAAAAAGTGAAAAATGTACATTAAAATGATGTATAACATAACTACATTTATTTAAGAATGCATTCCAATATCAAATGGCCAATTTCAACAATGCCAAAACTGCAATTACTTCTGCGCCAACCTAATACTAGAGCAGAGATTGACAAATTTTTTCTAGAAAGAGCCAGATAATAAATATTTTAGGCCTTGTAGGCCATATGGTTATCTGTGACAACTACTCAACTCTGCCATTGTAGTTTGAAAACGAATATAGACAATATGTAAATGAATGGGCATGGCTATGTGGCAATAAAACTTTTATACAGAAACAGGCAGTGGGCTTGACTGAGAACTTCTACTAGTCTGTGAGCTCTATAAGGTCAATGATCGGGCCTCATGCATTTTGTTAATCCCACTGCCATCTGCAGTGCCTGGAAACTGAGGCCCAGAGTCCACACAGCTTGTAGGTGATGGATCGAAGCTGTTGACTCAAGCAGTTTCACTCTAGAGATCATATTCCTAACCAGCATACAAGCTTGCCTCTCAAGGATTAAATAATATCATACATATAAAACTCTTACTGAGTGTCTGGCACATACTAAGTCCTCAAAAGTAATAGCGGCTATCATTATCATCATCATCTAAAATCCAAGCACTTAAAAGGTACATAATAGTGAGGGCCATTGCAGCCTGTTTAAAAGCAAAATAAGAACAACCTTTAATAAAGAAAAAAAAAATGCCTGACAGGATCTAATGAAATTTATGTCAGTACTAATGAGGGATACATTCAGGAACAATCCAAGAAAGATCAGGAAAATATGATAGCAGTGTTCATCCTTGCCATCACTTAAGTAACAGAAAGAAATTAACCTCATCTATACACACCAAATTTCTTGTGTGTATAGTCCAAAGAATCTAGCACTAACCCATGGTCATCTCAGTGTCTTGCCATCTTAGCAGACAGAAGGGCAAGGCCCAGAAACCAGGCCAAGACATTCAAATGCTCTCTTTGCAGCAAGATGCAACAGTAATGATATCAGAATCAACTGGTTCCTAGGTACTGCCTGGCTACTACTTTATATGCCCCCTGCCTGGATGTGAATTCTGGCTTTGCCTTGGGTGCTCACCTTTTTGGCTGGACAAACACCTTCTATATCACCTCAGTCTGACACTTTATTCACTGAAAATGCTGGCTAGTCATGGCTTCTCTGCAAAACCCCTATCAAGGGCTATGCTGACCCTGGTGAGCAAACACAATCACCTGCCGCTTTCCTGCTGCCCTCTACTGCATTGACCTGCTACATTCAATTATCAGTACTAACTTCACAGACCTCAGCTGAGCTGTGGAAGACAACACCTCTGGACTGCAACATCTCAGGATATTACACAAGGATAATTTTTTATGGGCAGAGAAAAAATGTAGTTTGCTTGTGATACTGAACTGGAATCTGAAGAATTCCTCAAATGTGACTTTCTATCACTATAAAGTATCTACTCATGAGTCAAATCACTTTTTTTCAGATTTTCCATAGGATGAAGTGTACATTCAACCACTGTTAAATTTTGTAAGTAAATAGTTATTTCCATGTTCAAGATAACAAAGTTGGCATTTCTGAATTCTTTACATTAGCCATCCTCTTCACCCTCCGATTCCTAATTGTTTATTCAAGGTTATCATGACTGTATTCAGAATGTATGCATTTTTCTAGAGATAAGGCAAATCAATGAAATAAGACAACACCTGAAATACCATGATTTATTTGAATTTAGCCTAATATTTATGTGCTAAAATTGTGAAATTCTAGTAATAGGGGAGTGCATAGAAGAGACATATAACCCAGAATTTTCTTTGGGGGCAGTAGATTAAGAGAAAGAGTTACTTAAGTCAAGGCCCAAAAGATGACTTGCAGTCAAGACAAAGAAACAGGTTACAGTAAAAGGCATTCTAAGAGAAAAAGTCATCATATGCAAAGGCTCACAGATGAGAGTGAACATGGTCTGAATTTTTGAGCAACTGAGAAGCCGTTGTGGCTGAAGTGAAGGTCATGGGAAGAGTGGGAGGAGATAAAGTCAGAATGGTGGGCAGGGGCCAGATGATTAAGGACCTTGTAGGCCACAGCAAGAAGTTGGGTTGTAGTATAACAGTGATGAGAAACCATTGGGTTTTGAAGAAGAAAGTGTCTAAGCACATTCAGGCTGCTATAATAAAATATCATAAACTGGGTGGCTTATTAACAACAGATTTCTCACCGTTCTGGAGGCTGAGAAGTCCAAGGTCAAGGTACTAGCAGGTTCAGTGTCTACTGAGGGCCCACATTCTGATTCATAGACATACTTTCTTGCTGTGCCCTGCCATGGTATAAGGAGCAAAAGAGTTCCCTTGAGCCTCTTTTATAAGGGCACTAATTCCATTCACAAGGGCCTCATGACCCAATCACCTCCCAAAGGTCCTACTTCCTAATATCATCACCTTGGGGGATAGAATTTCAACATATAAATTTTGCTGGGACAAATATTCAGACTATACCATAAAGTGACATTTTTTTTTAAGACTAGCACTGAATCTCTGTGTGTTGAATTAATTGGAAGGGTAAAAGATGAAAGATCTGTTAGACAGTACACAATACAGACTTGTGAGAGTACAGCTAAGGGGAGGGGTAAATGAGAGAATTATTTAGTGCTTTGTGAATGGCTTAGAGGTAGAACAGAGAGGTTTCTGGATTGGGGAACTTGGTAGATGATAGGTCCATTTACTGAGATATGTAGCACTGGATAAAGAACAGGTCAGAATAAATTTTGTTGAGATCAGTTCTGAGTATGTTAAGATTCTGCAGTTACATTCTTAGGTGAAAGGAAACCACACAAGAATGGGAAGAACCAGCTTGGTTTCTGTTAAACTGTTATTTTCTACAGACATTTACCTACTGCTACACTAGCAACTATTACCCTAATATAAAATTTGGTGCCTTGGAATAGGGTGATACCATAACAAAATCCTAAAATATGAGGCATTAGTTTAGTGGGTGGACAGCAAACAGTAGGTGATATGGAAATAGATACAGGAAGCTAAACAAATTTGTGTGGTGTATATTCCAGAACAAAATATTGGGTAAAACTATTGCCTATGAAAACTTTGAAAACAGTACTTATCAAACTGATGGATATATATATATATATATATATATGTATATATATATATATATACACATAAATCTTATATTTACTCACTAGAATATAAGCATAGAGATTAGATAAATTTAATGGATGTGTGTGTGGGTGCGCACTGGTGTGCATGGGATTTTTAGCCAGAATAGATAAGTCCTTGGAACACTTAGCAGCAGGCTAGACAAATTGTCTTAATTGCCTTGAATACTCTGAGCAAACTTGCCATTTTTATTCAAGGGCCTCTGAGCCATGGCTACCAGTGGATCCATGAAAAATTTTTTTCTTTTTCTTTTTCTTTTCTTTTTTTTTTTTATTTCAGCATATTACAGGGTTACAAATGTTTAGGTTACATATATTGCCCTTGCCCCACCCGAGTCGAGCTTCAAGCGTGTCCATCCACCAGATGGTGCACACAACACCCATTAGGTGGGAATATACCCATCCTCTCCTCCCCTCCACCTGCCTGACATCCAATGAATGTTATTACGATATGTGCACTTAAGTGTTGATCAGTTAATACCAATTTAATGGTGAGTACATGTGGTGCTTGTTTTTCCATTCTGTGGTACTTCACTTAGTAGAATGGGCTCCAGCTCTATCCAGGATAATGCAAGAGATGCTAGATCACCATTGCTTTTTGTGATTGAGTAGAAACCCATGGTACACATACACCACATATTATTAATACATGCATGTACTGATAGGCACTTGGGTTGTTTCCACTTCTTTGCAATTGTGAATTGTGCTGCTATAAACATTCCAGTGCAGATGTCTTTTTTATATTATGTCTTTTGTTCCTTTGAGTAGATGCCCAGTAATGGGGTTGCTGGATCAAATGGTAGTTCTCCTGGTAGCTCTTTGCGGTATCTCCGTATTACTTTCCACAGAGGTTGTACTAGTTTGCAGTCCCACCAGCAGTGTATGAGCATTCCTATCTCTCTGTATCCATGCCAACGTTTATTGTTTTGGGACTTTTTTTTCCTCCCAACCCAGGGGCACAGGTTGAGTAAACCACACCCCTCTGTCAATGGCACAGTGACACCACCACAACCTAGACAAGGCACCACCACAATCTAAACAAGGCTCCTCTTTTGATTCATCTTACTTTATTTTTTCTTTTTATTACCTGTCTTCTCTTTCTTTCCCTCCCCCCAGATATCCTCTCTCGTGAATTTTCACTGCATTTTTTTCCTTTATTGAAGTATACTTTACATATCATGCCTTTACTCCATTTTAAGTGTACAATTAAATGATTTTCAGTGAATTTACAAGTTGTACAGTTAATCACATAAACCAGTTTTAGAGGAATTTCTTTCCCCAATTGAGACCCCTCATTCCACTCCCCAACTACTTTTCAAGCATGTCCCACCCCTCTACAGTGCCCACCACATTGCTCAGATGTGGGTTTGCCCCCCACCCCCCAATTCCCTAGTGATCACTCTCACCATTTGAGCACCATAGTGTTAATCAGTCAATACCAGTTTGATGGCAAGTACAAGTGGGGCCCATTCTTCGGGTATTGTGTCACCTCACTTTGAATAATGGGCTTAAGCTTAATCCAGGATAATATAAGCAGTGCTAGCTCACTGTCATTTCTTAAAATTGAGTAATATTGCATTGTGAATATATACCAAATATTAACAATCCACTCATGAATTGACGGGCACTTGGGTTGTTTCCATGACCTAGCAATAGTGAATTGTGCTGCCATAAACATTCGGGTGCAGATGTCTTTATCATAGAATGTCTTATTCTCTTTTGGGTAGATGCCTAATAATGCTATTGCTGGATCGAATGGTAATTCTATTTTTAGTACTGGATCCCTATCTCTCACCTCTTACAAAAATTCGCTCAAGATGGTTAACAGACCTAAACTTAAGGCATGAAACCTTAAGAATCCTAGAAGAGGATGTAGGCAAGACCCTTTCAGACATTGGCCTAGGCAAAGAATTCCTGAAGAAGGCCCCCAAAGCAATTAATGCAGCAACAAAATTAAACAAATAGGATCTGATCAAATTAAAAAGCTTCTGCACAGCCAAAGAAGCTATCACTAGAGCAAATAGACAACCTACAGAATAGTAGAAAATATTTGCTCTCTACACCTCCAAAAAAGGTTTGATAACATGAATCTACCTAGAACTCAAAAGAATTAACAAGAGAAAAATCAAACAATCCCATTTATAAATGGGCAAAGGAGATGAACAGAAACTTCTCCAAAGAAGACAGAATAATGGCCAAAAAACATACAAAAAAAGTTCATCATCTCTAATCATTAGAGAAATGTAAATCAAAACCACAATGAGATACCACCTAACCCTAGTGAGATTGGCCTCTATGAAAAAAATCCCAAAACAACAAATGCTGGCGAGAATGTGGAGAGATAACGACACTCTTACACTGCTGGTGGGACTGCAAATTGGTGCAACCTTTGTGGAAAAGAATTTGGAAATTTTTCAAAGAACTAAAAATAGAATTACCATTCGATCCAGCGATAGCATTATTGTTTTGGGACTTTTTGATAAAGGCCATTCTCACTGGAGTTAGGTGATATCTCATTGTGGTTTTGATTTGTATTTCCCTGATGATTAGAGATGTTGAGCATTTTTTCATGTTTGTTGGCCATTAGTCTATCTTCTTTTGAAAAGTTTCTGTTCACGTCCTTTGCCCACTTTTTGATAGGGTTGTTTGACATTTTCTTGCTGATTTTCATGAGTTCTATATAGATTCTACTTATCAGCCCTTATCGGATGTGTGCTATGCGAATATTTTCTCCCATTCTGTAGGGTTGTCTGTTTGCTCTTGTGATAGTTTCCTTGGCTGTGCAGAAGCTTTTTAATTTGATCAGGTTCCATTTATTTATGTTCATTGTTGCTATGATTGCCTTTGGGGTCTTCTTCATAAATTATTTGCCTAGGCCATGTCTGAAAGGGTCTTCCCTACATTTTTTTCTAGAATTCTTATAGTTTCACGCTTTAGGCTTAACAAACTGATATATATTTTTAAAAAATGTTAGTATGTATGAGAAGTTGCTTATGTTCAGCAAGGTGATAATTACTTGAAACGTTTCGCTAAGTATTACAAGAAAACTCTGAGCTTAGAAAAGAATAAATAAGCTTATAAGCAGAAATGAAAAATAATAATAGAGAAATTCAGAGTTTTCATAACATTAGAAAGGCTGACTGATTTGGGCACTCAAAAAGTATGAAATAAGACTGACAAAAGCTTTGGCCAAAAAACTTTGCAGTTAAACAAAAGGATATAGTTTAAGGGTGTTACCTTCACACCAAGCCTATAATTTCTGATGGTCTCAAGGTAGCAACACTGAATTAAGAGAGAGAACCAACAGGTAAGGAAGCTAGGGTTCAGAGGAGACTTAACTCTGTCTAAAAAAGAACTTTGGGTATAATTACTGGCACACAGAACTGCCTGTGAGCATACAGATCAGAAACTTATTACATTTTTTCTGTAATAATTTACAAAAGAAATTTATGTGTGTGTGTATGTGTGTGTGTATTTTAACCTATAAAAAAATCTTGAGTCCTCAGTTGGCACCAGAAAGAAGAATGTTACAAAACCTGTGCATCTCCCAAAAAGTGAATGTTCCCCCCACATCCACAATAAAGCCAAATATCAAAGAATACCAGGGAAACCCCTGTAGTCAAAATTGTTTTTCTTTTTTTTTAACTTGCTACAGCAAGGAAGATTGCACACCATGAAGAACTATAGGATGTGTCAGTAACAGGGAGTTAGGATAGTATATTAGTGTTCTCAGGCTGCAATAACAAATACCACAGATTGGGCAGTTTAAAGAACAGAAATTTACTTCCTCAGAGTTCTGGAGACTAGAAGTCTGAGATCAGGGTCTTGGCAGAGCTGGTTTCTTCTGAGGCTTCTCTCCTCAGCTTGCAGATAGCTGCCTTCTTGCTTTGTCCTCACACAGGCTTTTCTCTGTGCACAAGTGTCCCTTGGTATTTCTTTATGTGTCCTAATCTACTCTTTTTATGAGGACACCAGCCATATTGGATTAGGGCCCACCATAAACACCTCATTTTAACTTAATCACATCTTTAAAAAATTTATCTCCAAATACAGTTACATTATGAGGTACTGGGGGCTAAGACTTCAACATATAAATTTTGGGGCACACAACTCATTCCATAACTAATGGGAATGTTGGGCTAATTCATCTTGGGAAAGATTTAAGGAAGTGGGCTTCTGTTCTGGATTGAATGCCATCAGTAAACAGAGGAAATTATGTGATTCAGTATTTTAAATTTTATCTAGGAGGTAGAAAGAATGAAGTATGGCTAGGGTTGCCATTGGTAAAGTGGTTATATCACCAGGAATGAAAGTTATTTAGTTATTTTTTGTGGTTGTGTACTGTTCTTGCTTTGTGTCGGTGTTTAGTTGTGATTACTGAGTGGTCTTGTTTTTGTCTTGTTTCATTAAGGTCATGGAGTGATCTCTTTTCAAATATTGTTGATATTGTATAAAAGTGTTTATTTCAGTAGGGCACACCATGGCCTAGCTATTTAGCAAGTAAACACCATGGCCTAAATTGAGTTGCCGGGCTTGCTACCAGCTGTCAGCTGTTGCGGCTGTTTATTTATTTCTCACCCACTTCAAATATGGCAATGAAGAATAATTAAGAGTGAAAAACATCCCAGAATGTGTATCCAGGGGCAACTGTGAGTAATGGACAAAGGAATTCCTCCAAAAGAGAAAAATCAGGAGCTTATCATAGAACTTTTTCACTGCCATGGCAGAGAATTCTCAAAATGCCTGTCTACTAGAACTCCATCATTGCTCTGGATCAGTGATTGCTACATGTTTCCCAGTTGTCCCTTTTTGAATGAGATTTTTTACTGTGTTCAACTTGCCCTTCTCCACCATTGTATATTGTGTATGGTGGGGTGGAGGTACTGATAATTCAGCTTGTCTTTTTAGGTCATGGGTAGCCAGAACATAAGGAATCATATCAAGATCTGATTAAGCTGGATTCAGTGACTGCATAAGATTTTGGAATGTCTCGCTTAAAGAGCCATGAAATGTATACTATGTCTGAGAAGGATATAAAGGAATGTTTTAATCAGAAAGGCAAACATAGCAGAAACTGCTAATAACTTACATAATGGTAGACTGCATTTCCCAGTGTCATTCGCACTGTGTGGTTATACAAATCAGATCTAACCAACAAAATGTGAGAGGTAATGATGTGTGCCAAATACATCCCTGATCCATTAAAATCTCTCAATTATATTTATGCTATTTGAAAATTACCATGGAGAACAAGGAAGTCAAATATAAAGATGGTAAATTCTTGGCCAGGCATGGTGGCTCACGCCTGTAATCCTAGCACTCTGGGAGGCAGAGGCGGGCAGATCGCTCAAGGTGAGGAATTCGAAACCAGCCTGAGCAAGAGCGAGACCCCGTCTCTACTAGTAATTGAAGGAAATTAATTGGCCAACTAAATATATATAGAAAAAATTAGCCAGGCATGGTGGCGCATGCCTGTAGTCCCAGCTACTTGGGAGGCTGAGGCAGAAGGAT
>CAUYMX010019449.1:0-23471 GCA_963573855.1 Lepilemur septentrionalis | reverse complement strand
AATTGTGCTGCTGTAAACATTTGAGTGCAGATGTCTTTTTTATAGAATGTCTTTTGTTCTTTTGGGTAGATGCCCAGTAATGGGATTGCTGGATCAAATGGTAGATCTACTTGTATCGCTTTAAGGTATCTCCATATTGCTTTCCATAGAGGTTGCACTAGTTTGCAGTCCCACCAGCAATGTAGGAGTGTTCCTGTCTCTCTGCATCCACGCCAACATTTATTGTTTTGGGACTTTTTAATAAAGGCCATTCTCACTGGAGATAAGTGATATCTCATTGTGGTTTTGATTTGCATTTCCCTGATGACTAGAGATGTTGGGCATTTTTTCATATGTTTGTTGAGGGCAGAGTTTTTTGAATTTGAATTTGTCCCCAAAGCAACCTGATTTTAGGGCAATCATTTTGAGTGCAGTCAAACTACTTTACTATAACATGTGAATATTTAATAATAATAGAAAGAATTAGTAATGTGGTATAACTTAATTTTTTTACAATTGTTCAGTATGTTTTCATCACATATTGACTGTCACATCCTTTGAACCTCTTCAGTATTGCTTCTAAGATCTTTTAGGCTGGTAACCCAGAATATCAGAACCCAGTCTGGTCTGGGTCAGAACTGAGGAGCCCTTATTGTCCTTAGCCCTGGACCCCCAGCCCAGGTTCCCAGAGCTCAGTAATGAGGCTCCGGTAATTAGAAAGTGGTGTTTGTGAATCTATTTGGCTTTGAGCAGAATCCTAAATGAGGCTTCCAACCTCCAATTCTTTTTTGACCAAGGAGCGGTCAGAGCTCCTCCAGAGGACTGTGGACCTCAGTGGGCTCCACCAGCCCTGCCTGTGTGGTGGCACAGGAACCACCAGTCAGGCACTCCATGTGGGTACTTGCTGGTCAGGATCGCTTCTGCCCTCTTTCTTGTACTTAGGGCTCCTTGTTTCAAGTCACATACTCTTGTCTTCTCACGTCTATAAAATGAGTTGACTTGACTAGCTCATCTTAAAACACTCCTAGCTCTGTGATGCTACAACTCCATGATTTTATATGTCAAAGAAAATGATTCACTACAAAGGCCTGAGTTTGTATTTGATAAGGTTGAGGAAAGGAGGGAAAAAATAACTTTCATTCTAGATTTGATTTTCCCCCCTCAGTAGTGAGTTTCTGACAGGTAAGGGGATTTAACGAAAAAACAGAACTGGCATTTTACAGTTCTTTTCCTGCACATGCTCTTGTTTTAAAGTGCTTATTAGAAAATCACTAAGTGAGTGGATTCTTTTTAAAATTAGAAGGTTGTCATTGAGAGCAGGTGCAGGCAGGCCCAGGGGCCCAGTGGGTTCTGTCTTGAGACCTTGGTCTGCATTGGGATCTGGGATGGTTCTTCCTGCTGAAGTGAGGTCACACATGGTGGGTGGGTCCCACAGCATCAGGAGGTCCTGCTGCAGGCCTGGCAGGGAGATGTGTCTATGAGGGCCTGCATTGGGACCCCAGTACCCTGGGTGTGAGGTAGATGACACCCAACAGGGCAACCGCTGATGGGGAAGAGGGGGCTGGGGTTCAGGGTTTGGGCTTCCAGCTGGGAGAAACCATTGTTCTTGCCCCTGGTGGGCTCCCCAAACCTCCCTTCCCAGGTCCTGCCAGTCCTCTCTAACCTCCAACTTGTGTCTCATTGACCATTCTTATCCCAAGGCTATTTCTTCCTTCTGATGTCCTTGGGATGACACATGCAGCTTCCTAGCTGTCCCCCACACCTCTACTCTGCCCAGTCAGCTCTTTTCACCATTTACAATGTCTCTGGGTTTTTACTGCTAGTGACAAAGGAAAAGCAAGGAGTTAAAATTAGCAAATTAGGGAAACATTAGACTTTCAAGATATCATTTTTTATCTCCATTTTGGCACTTTTTCTCTTATTTTTTTAAATTTTATTTTTCCAGCTTTATAGAGGTATAGTTGACCAATAAAAATTATATTTATTTACAGTATACAACATGTTTTTGTTATATGTATACTTTTGAAATGATTACTGCAATCAAGCTAATTAACACATCCATCACCTCACATAGTTATCTTTTTTGGTGTGGTGAGAGTATTTAAGATCAGCTCCCTTAGCAATTTTCAACTATACAATACATTGTCATTAACTGTAGTCACATTCTGTACAATAGGTCTCCAGAATGTATTCATCCTGTCTAACTAAAACTTTGTACCCTCTGACCAACATCTCCTCATTGCCCACTCTGCCCTTGGCAACCACCATTCTACTCTCTGTTTCTATGAGTTCCACTTTTTTTAGATTTCACATATAAGTGAGATAATGCCTTTCTATGCCTGGCTTATTTCACTTAGCGTAATGTCCTTCAGGTTCATCCATGTTTTCTCAAATGACAGATTTTCTTTAAGGCAGAATAGGATTCCATTGTATGTATATACCCCTGGACATTTAGGTTGATTCCATGTGTTGGCTATTGTGAATAATGCTTCAGTGAACATGGGAGTGCAGACATCTCTTTGACAAACTGATTCATTTCCTTTGGCTGTGTACCCAGAAGTGGGATTGCTGGCTCATATGATAGTTCTACTTTTTATTTTTTGAGAAACCTCCGTACTGTTTTCCATAGTGGCTGTACTAATTTACATTCCCACCAATAGTATACAAGGGTTCCCTTTTCTCTACAGTTTTGCCGACACTTGCTATCTTTTTTGTTTGATAATAGCCATTCTAATAGGTATGAAATGATAGGTCATTGTGTTTTTAATTTGCAGTTCCCTGATGACTAGTGATGTGGAGCATTTTTTTATATACCTATTGGCCACTTGTATGTCTTTTGAGAAATGTCTCTTAGATCCTTTGCTTATTTTTAAATTGAGTTATTGTTTGTTGAGTTCCTTCTGTGTCTTAGATATTAACCTCTTATAAGATGTATGGTTTGCAGATATTCTCTCCCATACCTTAGATTTTCTCTTCACTCTGTTGATTGTTTCCTTTGCTATGCAGAAGTTTGATGCAATCCCATTTGTCTATTTTTTGTTTTTGTTGCCTGTGCTTTTGGGGTAATATCCGAAAAATCATTGCCCAGACTGATGTCAAGAAGTTTTTCCCTTACGTTTTCTTCTGGCAGTGTTGCAGTTTCTGGACTTAGTTTAAGTTTTTAATCCATATTGAATTGATTTTTTTGTGTAGTATGAGGTAAGGGTCCAATTTCATTCTTCTGCGTGTGGATATCTGATTGTCCCACCACCATTTATTGAAGAAACTACCCTTTCCCCATTGTGTGTTCTTGGCACCTTTGTTGAAGATCATTTGACTATAAATGCATTGATTTATTGCCAGGCTCTTTATTCTGTTCCGGGAGTCTATATGTCTATTTTTTATGCCATCACCATGCTGTTTTGATTACTATAGCTTTGTAGTATATTTTGAAATCAAGTAGTGTAGGCCTCCAGCTTTATTCTTTTTGCTAAGGTTGTTTTGCCTATTCAGGGTTCCATACAAATTTTCTGTGGCTCCATGCAATTTTTAGGACTGTTTTTTCGATTGTTGTGAGAAATGCTGTTAGAATTTTGATAGGGATTGCAATTGAATCTGTAGATTACTTTTGATAGCATAGACATTTTAACAATATTAATTCTTTCAAACCATGAGCACAGGTTATCTTTCCATCTCTGAGGATCTTCCTCAGTTTCTTTCATCAATGTCTTATAGTTTTCAGTGTACAGATCTTTCACTTCCTTGCTTAAATTTATTCCTAAGTTTTTTTTGTTTGTTTTTGGTTTTTGTTGCTATTGTAAATGGGATTGCTTTTCTGATTTCATATTCAGATAGTTCATTTTAAGTATAGAAATGGTGTTATCTTATGATAAATGTTTTTATGGTATTTAGTGGAACTAGGGAACAACTTCCCACCTTCGTGTATTTTTTTATCCTCTCTCTCTCTTTTTTTTTTACAGACAGGGTCTCACTCTGTCGCCCAGGTTGGAATGCAGTCATATGATTATAGCTCATTGCATCTTTGAACTCATGGGCTTAAGCAATCCTCCTAGCTCAGCCTCCTAGAGTAGCTGGGACTACAGTCACCACCATGAACAGATAGTTTTTATGTTTTATAGAGGTGGGGTCTTGCTATGTTGCCCAAGCAGGTCTTGAACTCCTGGGTTCAAGTGATCCTCCCGCTTTAGCCTCCTAAAGTGCTAGGATTATAGGCGTGAGCCACCATGCTCAGCCTCTCTCTCTCTCTCCCTTTTAAAAAATCTCCTTGACTCTTTTTTTTCTCTTAAGATCTGAACCCTCTTCCTAGGGCTAGGTGGCCCCAGGTTTCTCTTCTTTCCATCCATCCAATGTGCCTCTTTCTTTATAGTCAAAGCAATGACTGGGAGAAACAAGTGGGCCTTTTAGTGCTGTGAGTGCCGAAAACAGTCATTTTCATTCACAGAAAATCAGTGTGCTGTTGGTCAAAAGTAATCTGCTCTGGATGTTTCAGAGAGGAGGGAGAAGAAAGGGATGATACATTTCACCAAGGATACCTGTGCTATTGGTGGGGTAGATAGGCAGTGAGTAGGAGGGGTGGGGATGGGGTTAGGAAGGACAGAGGGCAGTGGATTTAACCTCACCACCACAGCTGAACCTGCCCGGAAGATGCCTCCCAGATTAATGGGGTGGGTGGTGTAGGACTGGCGCAGGTTTGAAATAAGTAAGCCTTCAATGATAAAGCAGTTTCCTTCTAATCTTTGATTTTCTTCTTTTATCAGGGATGGGTTTTGAATTTTATCAAAAGCCTTTCCATTACCTACTAAGGCAGGATATGGCTTTTTTTTTTTTTTTTTAATTTGACCTACTAATGCTGTTGAATCAATGAATTTCCTTTATCTTAACTCAATGTTATATTCCTGGGCTACATTCTTTTTTAAGGGATGTGCTGGCTTTTTTCAGTATCTGTGGATTTTGATGTGATAGTATCTGATTTAGGATATTCTTTTTTTAAATGTCTGAATGAAACCAATCTGTTCTTTTTTCTTTCCTTTTCTTGTACTACTTTTGTCATTTTGGGTGGACTAAGGGACCTTGTTCTCCCTCAGTGAGGGAGGATTTTCTGAGTATGGGGGAAAGATATGGGAATCCAAGTGGGCCCAGCAGAAGAAATGGGAATTGCAAACACAAGTGGATGCTTCAAAAACTCAATGTTTAGCCTCAGCAAATGAGCCGTAACCTGCAGTTAGAATTGGGGCCTGCACCCTTCAGGCTCAGAGATCTCCTGTTAAAGATGGAAGTAATTTCCCTACTCCCACTCCTGCCCATTCGAACGCCTCATCAATAGGGTTTATAGGCAGGAACTAATTGGTACATCTTTATCTTGCTTTGAAGGTCTCAACATATGCACTAGTGGAAGTGCCACCTCTTGTGAAGAATGTCTGCTAATCCACCCAAAATGTGCCTGGTGCTCCAAAGAGGTATGTGGGTGGGGGAGGGAAGGGGGAGGGGAAGGAGTGTTCTGGGTTTTCTGGTAGGGGAGGTGGTTGCACCACAGCACACAGATTCACTGTGCTGAAAAGGCCTTTGTAGCTTCTGCATGCTGCCTCTTCCCTTTCTACCCAGGGTGATGACAGATCCAAGCTTATGAAATGATAAGTTGGGTCTCTTGATAGTGATGAATGTTTGATCCTGTTTAGGCTTTCGTTTTCTTTTGTGTATCAGCCAATTAGGACCCTTCTATAGTTTTCTGATCTTTGGTATAAGAACTCCAAAAGACCTGAGCTTGTGAACTGAGTTTGTTGCATAACGATTCAAAACATGCCTGGGTGGGTGGTGTGTTGGTGGATGCTGGTCATCTGAGTGTGGCTTATTTGAGAATGAATGTTAGGAATTGGCCTTTATGGAATGATTTTATTTAAAAATAATGGCTGCTGTTTCTTTAGCCCCTATAAAATTGTAAGATTGGGGGTAATAGTAAACATATTTGATATTGTGAAGGAATGCAAATATCAGGGCTTGGTGGGCTAATCAGGAAATGATCAACTCCTAAACTTTATGTCTTGAAAGAAATTTCTGGGTCACTTTTCTTTTTTGTTAGAACCATGGAGCACAAACTCTCCCTGTGCAAGTGCACCATGAAGGTGATTTGTAAAAGAACCCAAGACTTGCTGTTTTGGACTGGCTCAGTCTGCAACTCAGTGTGCTGTCCCTGGCAAGAGGACCACAACACGGCTCCTGGAAGGCTGGGGTCTTCTCCATCATGGCAGTTTGAGGGGTCTAGGGGTTCCTTTAACCTGTGATGGCTAAAAGTGGTCATGTGGGACCTACTAGATGCCACACACTTTGTACATAGCATAGTATCTCTGATCCTTACAACAGCTCTGTCAGGTCGGGAGTAATACACTTGTTTGATTGATGAAAATCTGAGGCCCAGAGAGGTCAAGTGACTCATTAAAGGGCATACAAGTGGCCAAAGCTGGGTATTGAATCCAGACTTCTGGGCCCAAGGGCTTCCCTTTAGATTATACTGCCTCTCTAGAACCTTTGACAGTAAGGAGTAAGATTACTAAACAAGTTACTTTGAGATAGGAATCTCTCCAAGGTATAAACCTTAACTGTGTCTATGCTTAATTGTAGTGTCTTTATTATGAACCTTCTTTAAAACCTTTTTTTGGTTCCCTATGACCTGCAGGACATCCAAGTTCTATGGCTCCTACCTTCCTCCCCACGGTCATCTCTTACCCACTCCCAGTGCTTTAGCGAGAGGGAACCCCTCAAAGATCCCTAGAGAGCCCTGCCCAAACACCCTCAGCATTTCTCCTGCTCCTTTTCCCTGGAGACCTGCCCAGCTTTTTCCTCCTTCCCTTGACCAACACTTTGTCTTCCAGTTTTTAAGAATCAATTCAACCTCATCTATTCTATGAAGACCTTCCTGGATTCCCCTTAGACACACCTGTCCATCCAACTCTCCACCCATCCATCCCTCCCTCTATCCATCCATCTGTCCATTCATCTGGCCATCCATTTGATATGAGAATGTAAGCTCCCTCCACCACCATGTTAGGGGCAGGAGTTTTTTCTGTTTTCTTCATTACTGTAACCCTGGCACCCAGAATGGTACCTAGCATATAGTAGCGGCTCAGTAAGTATTGGTTGAAGGATTTCACTGGATGGCTACTCACTGTGTGTCTGCCATGTGCAGGCCATGAACACCTCTCCGTCTCCCTATACTCTGTGCTCCGTCTTAGCGCTTATAACCTTTCTGTGTTAATTCATTTTCATGCTTGTTACCAACAAAATCATCATTTTATTGAGAAACTAAACTGTCTTATTCATCCTGGTATACCCAGTATCCAGCCAAGAATCTGGCAGGAATTCATATTTGACAATTTAAAAAGACACAGAGTTAGAAAGCCAAAGTTTAAATCTCAGCTTTGCCATAATTTACACTTACTTTCTTGGTATGTAGAATGCAGATGACAATTCCCACCCTCCAGCGTTATTAGGAGTGTGAAATGAGATCAGGACATGAGAGGGCTTGTGGTTGGGGCTAATTAGTTGAGCCTCCTGAGCAACTGAATGAGTATCCACTGCATGGATGTTTTCTAGTGAAATGTGGGCAGCAGATCTGGGAGGCAGGCTCCATTGTCTACTTAAGCTTCATCCTTTTTTTGTGCTAGTACTTCCCCAGATCTCACTTCTGGATGTGGGTAGTAAATGAAGTTATCCCCGGGGGCATACTGTTGCCCAGCCCACACTTGGGTTCCCTGTCTAGCCCACTGGACTCACTCTGTGCTTATATGGCACCTCATTCTGGGCTGCAGAACTTCCTCTGATCCCTGCACTGGAATGCAGCTCCCCATCTTCTTTGGGGGTGACCTTTCCCCAGGTGCGAGTGTGTTTCAGGGAGCTGGGCTTGGAGAGTTCAGGAATGGTTTTGATCAACCATGCAGGTGAGGCATTGGCAAGAGTGTAAGATGTGTGGGTATGCTGAGGCTGCTCCACCTGCCTGCCTTGTCTCTGCATACCACCGTCAATGGAAAAGAAGCCAAACTCTGTAAAAGAGTTTGTAATTTAAAGAGGTTATTCAGAGCCAAATTTGAGGACCATGGCCTGAAGCCATGCCCAAGAAGCCTTAAGCAAGTGGACTTGCTGTGGTTGGGTTACAGTTTGGTTTTAGACATTTCAGGGAGACAGGGTTAAGTCATAAATCAATACATGGAAGGCATATATTAGTTTGGCCTGTAAAGATGGGACATCTCTAAGGTGGGGGGGGGTCTTACAAGTAATAGGTGGGTCTGAAGACTCTTTGACTTGTAATTGGTCAAAGAAATGAAGCTTTGTCTAAAGGCATGGATGTTTTAAGTTAAGATAAGGAAGTCTGTTAATCAGAGATAAGCTATATATTTGTTGTGTAAATTGAGGACCTGCAGGTTTGTCTTGCGTAGCCTTAGGCCTGTTAATGAGTTACAATGGATCTCTCCTAGAAGGGAAGGGGGCATGATGAGGCGTGTCTGACCTCCCTTCTCATGGCTAACAACTCAGTTTTAGGGTATCCCCGCCGGCCAAGAAGGGGGTCCATTCAGTCGGTGGCGGGGGCATGCCTTAAGATCTTATTTTAGTTCACACCACCATGGATTAATCCCAGAACACATTCCCTGGGAATTCGCTGCTCTAGATCCCATAATGACTTCCTTATTTTACTTCCTTACCTCTGCATTTGACACCCCATGTACCCTACCTAATTCCACCCCTCCTGGCACTGTTCTCCCACAGGTATCAGCATGTGTCCTTCCTCACCGCCTCCCTTGTGGCGTGTCATGCGGTTCCCTCCACCTGGTCTTTTGTGTGGCCTATTAACCCTGGCTCTTGTGCCTTTGTTTTCTAACTGGGGTCTGCCTGGGGGCTGCAGACTTAACCTCTGCCTTCATGTCCAGAGTCCCAGATTGTCCCCTGCTCTGAAACCAGGATGTCCTCCTCTCTCCACACTGCCCTGCCCTGGTCCTGTGGCACACCCCCATCATAGTGCAACTCAAGCCAGCCCTGGCCGCTTGCTTCTCAGCCAGCTTGAATGCTTCTGGTGCTGTTTGTACAGCACACCTTAAAACAACAAACTCCAGCAGGTTGTTACCTATTTTGCCCACTGTTTTTAAAATGGAAATTTTATTTCTCCCCTAAGATTGTAAATTTCACAACCCGGCCAGCTGTAAGGAGGGCAGTGCACGGGAGAGTGTGCGGTTGCAGCTTGCAGGCAAGGCCTAGGGGGAGCCCACATTCCTTCCACTTGCATTTTGTTGTCTGAAACCCAGTCAGTTGCTACCCCTAACTGCAGTGAGAACTGGGAGGCTTGTGTGCGAAGGAAGAAAAGGACGATGGGTTCGGTGCACTGGCAGCCTGTGCCAGGGTAGCTTGCTAGAGGACAGTGGTTTGGGAGAAGTGGGCAGGACTAAGAGAGGGGTTCCCTATTGGGGAAGTGAGAGAGCAGGCTGAGGCTGACAGAGAGGTTGCCCTTGGGGCTGGAGGAGGTGGGGAGGAAGGTTGTTCTGGTGTGAAAGTGAGACTCCCTGAGGTAATGTGGTGGGGCAGCACCAGGCTGCTGCGACTCCTGGAAGGAGAAGGGCAGGGGTAGGCAAGACCACCACTGTGAGGCGAAATCCAGGAGGGAGAAGAACAACAAGCCCGTGGTACGCTGATGAGTGAAGTGGGACCGGGATCAGGTGTGAGAGAAGACGGGTGAGGCCCGGGCTGGGTGAGCGGTCTTCGGTCTTCACCTGTGGAGATGGATGTGGAGAAGAAATGAAGGGACCAGCAGGGTTGGAAGTGGGAGATGAGAGGCTGGAAGTAGGACGGGCCGACTGGCATTCTGGGGGAGTTGTGGTGGCTGCAAAGGTAGAGAAGACATTATATTTTCCTTTGTGTTGGGGAAGAAACAAAAAAAGTCAGCATTTGGTCCTGGTGACAATAAACTATAGATTCTTTAAGAGAACCTCTCTTTGTGGTCAGACTAAAGGAAAGAAATACTCTTGGCCTATTGTAGCTGCTTCATAAATATTTTGTTCAATGAATTAAATGAGCTGATTGAAAACTGGCAGAGGACCTTCTCCATCCCCCAGCAGGGTATACATGGCAGTGTGTTGCTGTCACACAACACAAATTTTGGGTTATTGTCAGTCACTTTCTCCTCAAATCCACAAGGGTTCGGCCAGGCTGGGGCTGCAGCCGTGGCTGGTCGGAGGGCAGGGCCCGGCTGTATCCCAGTGAGAAAGGTGAGCCTCCGGGAGCAGCGGCTCTACGCCTGTGCCCGCTTCTCCACCCGGGCTCTCCGCCTGTCCTCCCGCTTGTTTCTTCCCTCTTTACTGGGCCTGGCTGCCTCCTTTCCTGCTGGGTTCCTCTTCTTCAAGGGCTTACAGTTTCTCAACTCTTCCACCCTGTTTCAGAAACAAAAAATCCGTCCTTATCCCCAAAACAACCACCCACATCTTTTTAGCTGTCGGCAACAGTAGGCAGAGTGGTATTCAGATGATGTAATGACTGGTGTGGCACAGACAGAGGAACTGAATGCACTGGCAGTGATGCTAGACAGCTGAGTGCCCGCCGAGCACCAGCCTCCACTGCAGGGAGGGAGGTTTTGACTAGCAAAACGTCCTGGGAATTGGCTGCTACAGAATTATAACAAACAGCAAACTTCACTGCATCCTGCACACCACAGGTGATGGAGGGAGTAGAGCGGGTGGCTTACAAGTTATAAACGCCAGTGCTGTAAGAAACTAAAACTATTGGGCCAGGCACGGTGGCTCACGCCTGTAATCCTAGCACTCTGAGAGGCCCAGGCGTGAGTATTGCCTGAGGCCAGGAGTTTAAGACCAGCCTGAGCAAGAGTGAGACCCCGTCTCTACAAAAATTAGAAAAATTAGCCAGGTATGGTGCTCCATGCCTGTAGTCCCGAGTACTTGGGAGGCTGAGGTAGGAGGATTGCTTGAGCTCAGGACTTTGAGGTTACAATGAGATATGATCATGCCTCTACATTCTAGCCAGGGCGACAGAGTGAGATCCTGTCTCAAAAAAAAAAAAAAAAAATGTATATATATATATATATATATATGTAAGAAAAGAGGAACTTTCCCCTTTTCATTTTTATATTATTACCACTTAATGACTCAAAGCTACAGAGGACTTCAAGTTCCTGTTTCCATTCTTTTGCTTCTCTTTGTAGCTTGCCAGTAATGTTGTTACCTCTTGTGAGTCCTTGATGATGGCCTTTCTGGAGACCACAGAGAGATGCTTTGTGTACTGAAACCTCTTCAGCAGGGAAGCCTGGGGACACCTGCAGGCAGTTGTGCTGTGGCCCATTAGAACCCCATGCGGAAGCTACTTTCCATTTTTCTGTGTTGGGATGAAGTCCCCCTCTCTTCCATGGGGGTTGGGGCCCCTCTGTACCTGTTTCTCTGCATCAAGAGGATATTTATCCCTCGAGTTTGATAGGTTACAGGAAAATCTCTGCATTTGGGGTGGCAAAGAAATACTGCATTCAGAGGGATGGGATCTGTAGGCCCGGACTTAGTTTCTTGCTACAGAACTCAGCAGTGGCCTTGGCTGAGAGGGCAGGTGGCTGCTGCAAAGAGCACTGAATTTGGGCCCAGGACGCTGAGACCAGATGAACTCAAACTTCTTGGGTGAAAATAGGCATGCACTTAGGCATGCGGACCTGTGATTTCTCACCTGTACAAGCCAGAGGCTGGCACCAGGTGATGCATTCAGGGGCCCTTCCCCTTGGAATATCGGTCCAGGTGTTGGGTCTCCGGAATCTGAAGCTCTTAGAACATCAGACATCAGGATATCATTCGTGTGAGGAGGTTTTCTTAATCACGAGTCTTCCTTTTCTCCAAGGGTTTATAATTTGAGGCATCTGTGTTCATTGAATTTGGAGCTTAGAAATGTAGGTATTGAAACATTTTCTTGATTTATAATGTTTGTGTGCCTAGATGGTCATAAACATCACAAGATATACCCCTGTTTTGATTTCCTGTCTTTAAATATGCATGTGTCCTTGTTCAGAATTCAATATCTAGAAAGGAGCTTGGAGGAATAGAGGCGAAGCTCTTGGGCTTGTGTCCATAGTACTCTCTGTCCCTTTTGTGGGCAAAAAGAACCTATGGCTAGAAATTAATCATGGCTATTTTTGGACTCCATGCCAGAAGAGATCCTCAACTCTTAGGAGAATCCCACCATTGAGGTAGCTGCCTTACTCTCAAAACGTTCTTAAGATCTGTCATACCCCGCAGTGCCTCACCTGGTGGCTCTGAGGCCCTAGAACTCTGGGACAATGATAAGACTTGAAACGTAGGCAAAGATGTCTCAAAAGCCATTGAGTGCATCAATAAAATCATCGGAACTGCTCCAGGTAGCAAGAAACTTAACTTTGACACACTGATGATAGAGATGGTTAGCACTGAGAATGAATCTATGGGTCTGTGTGACATATGGGGTGTCCCTTGCTGTCCATAAAGCTAGTGCTGCTGAGAAGGGGACTCCCTTGTACCCTCACATTGCTGACTTGGTCAGCACTTCTGAAGTCACCCTGCAAGTTGCAGCTTTAATGTGATCAATGGCGGTTGTCACGCTGGCGAACAGGAGGCAGTCCGTGATCCTCGCCAGTGCAGCCGTGAACTTCAGGAAAGCCTCGTGTGCATTGGCGCTGAGGTTCATCACAACCCAAAGAATGTTATTAAGGAGAAATTTAGGAAAGATGCTACCAATGAAGGGCATGAAGAGGGCTTTGCTCCTAACATCCTAGAGAATAAAGGCGCCCTAGAGCTGCTAACGAGTTCAGCTGGGGAAGCCAGTGATACTAAGGTTGTGATTGGACCTGGCTGCCTAAGAGTTCTTCGGGTCTGGGAAGTATGATCTGTGCTTTAAGTTCCCTGATGGTCCCAGCAGGTACATCTTCCCTGACCAGCAGGTAGCCCTGTACAAGTCCTTCATCAGTGACTGGTAGTGTCTATCAAAAATCCCTTTGAGCTGGATGTTGGGAAGCTAGGATGAAGTTCCCTGCTAGTGCAGGTATCCCAGCAGTAGAGAATGAGCTCAATGACCAACCCAAAGTGAATTGCTGAGGCTATGGAAGAGGAACCATGCGACTGCCTCCCGCTTAGGTGGAGCAGATTCACTCTGTGACCTGGTCTAGTCCAGCGTTTAAGCTGGCCCAGACCAATGGGAGAGGTGTCAGGAGTTCTTATTGCTGCGCAGAGACTAAAGATGCTTTCATTGCTGACCTGGAGGCAGGGCTGTGCACTGGACTGATCAAGACAGGTGCGCCTTGACAATCAGGACTGGGCAAAGTGCAGTCAGCTCCCCAGAAGGAACTGGGCCAGTTTGCCACCAAGAAATGGGGAAATTCCCTACCTGAGTAAGCTCTGGGGAGGTCAGGCCCTGAGCCCTTTAGGCTAATTAGACCTCTGTTTCAGACAGCTCAAGGCAGCAGACCAATTCTTCAGGGGCCCTCAGTACCTCTCCTTTCCCCCACCCCTGTGCTTTTCTCACTCTTCATTAGAACTGCTACATTACAGCCAAACTTGATCACCTGGAACCACATTTGGAAACCTTAGCTTTGAAATCTAAGACCAGAATAATCATTTTTCTAATCTTGTTCCATAATGAGTGTTTATGGCACCACGTATACTTACGATGTAGTAGTCCCCAAGGTTGTTGACAGGCAAGATCCCCAGGGGTTTGGTGCACAAAATAAAAAATTATTCCACTATTTAAGTAAATAAATAAAACCAGAAAACAAATAAAAAACTATCACATAGGCCCAGGACAATCCCCTGGGATACTGCAAAGTGTTCTTGACTTCTTGGTCTTGAATTTTGCAAAGATTCTAAAGGGCATTGACCAGGCCTGGGATATCTGAGACCTTGATGAAGGGTTAGGCCCTCTGATTTTTGTGCCTCTGCCAGCAGTCTGGCTTCTAACACACTGGTCAAGGGACACTGACTCATCTTTCTGGCAAAGTGTCACAGAGGGGAGAGGAAGAGATCAGCGCCCTAATCCTCCAGCCATTACGAGGATTATACAGTACAGCACTGGCGTCCAACCAGCAGGAGGAGGTGATCTTATCGTCCACATCCGTCAGTGAGAGGGCATTCAGACAGAAGAGAAGCCTGGGCTTGCTTTGCCATTAGCCTTTGTTGGAAATGACCACCCCTTAGAGGCTCCATATTTATAACAAAATATATTGTTTTATTTTTAAATTAATACCTCAACCTCCTGGTGCCCCAAATTAGGTTGGGTCTCTCTGATGTTCAGCTTTCTCCCAAATCCAACTTAAGAAAATAAAGATTTTTCTTATCAGTGTGTTTTTATGGTACAAAACCAAAAGTATTTTAGTCCCTCTACTGTAACTCCTCATTTTTTATTTTTCTTTTGAATCCTAGTACAGATACAATTCAATTTTCTGGGTTTTTTTCTTAGTATAAGTGTTTTGAAATTTCTGCTTAATCTCCGTAATTGTTTATAATGACTGTATCGTCTATTGAAGTGATGTACCATATTTTTCTTATGGTTTAAGCATTTAGGCTTACAAGTTTATAAGATTACATTATAAATAATACTGTAATATATATCTTATAGAGTTTTTCCTTTTTTTCAATTATTTTCTTGTAATAGAGCTCTAGGAGTAGGCCACTGGGTCAGTGGCTCAGACTATACTGCTGCATTGTTCTCCTGACCGGTTGTGCAGTGTCCAACGCCTGCAAAAGATGACGAATGAACAGCTCAAAAGTTAACTCTTGAATGGCCGAGTGAGGATTTCTCAGCCACTTGTATATCATCTTTTAAAGAATTTTTAGCTATACAACTTTTGACTGTTTCAGTTTCTTTCCTTGCTAATCATGTATGCAGTTAGAGTATTTTGACCGTCAAAATAAGAATGAAACCAAACGTTTTTATTACGTGTTTACAGTTTACAAAATGCTTTCCTGTCTAGCACCTCAATCAATCCTCATAATATAATACTAGGTGAGGCATTCAGGACAGGGATGCTCATTTCATCCCTACCATTTATTTTCAGACAATGAAAATGGAACGTAGAGAGTTGAAGGTCAACCAGGTAGTGACGCGCCTGCCACCTGCGATGTTCTGGGGAGACACCCTGACCGCTTCCTGCTCTCTTCCTGTGTTTCCCTGTCTAGGACTTCGGCAGCCCCCGCTCTGTCACCTCTCGGTGTGACTTGAGGGCAAACCTCGTCAGAAATGGCTGTGGAGGCGAGATCGAGAGCCCAGCCAGCAGTACCCGCGTCCTGCGCAGCCTGCCTCTCAGCAGCAAGGGCTCCAGCTCCGCGGGCGCGGACGTCATTCAGATGACGCCGCAGGACATCGCTGTGAACCTGCGGCCGGGTGAGTTGCCCTTAGGAAAACCTGGATGCCAGGGCGGAGGAAAGCCCATGGTCGGGGTGGGACGCGTCACTAATGGGAAAATGATCTGGGCTGAGATCAGAGACAGGAAGGGTAACCATGTGGTGAGGCTCAGACTTCGGGAAGCAGACTACAGGGTCCCCGGCCCAGGGTGAAGGGAATATTTTTGCTATTTTTTTAAATTGTGGTGAAATATATATAACATAACATTTACCATTTTAGCCATTTTTAAGTGTCCAGTTCAGTGGCATTAAGTACATTCACAATGTTGTGTAGGCATCACCACTGTCTATTTTCAGAACTTTTTTATCATCCCAAACAGAAAATCTATACCCATTGAACAATAACTCCTCATTCCACCTTACTCTCAGCCCTGATCATCTGTATTCTACTTTCTGACTCTGTGAATGTGGCTAGTCTAGGTACCTACTGTAAGTGGAATCACTCAATATTTGTCCTGTGATGTTTGACTTATTTCATTTAGCGTAATGTTTTCAAGGTTCATCCATACTTTAGCGTGTGTCAGAATTTCATTCCTTTTTAGACTGAATGATATTTCATTGTATTGTACATACCGCATTTTGTTTTGTTTTGTTTTTTTGAAACAATGTCTTACTCTGTTGCCTGGGCTGGAGTGCAGTGGCATCATCATACTTCATTGCAACCTCAAACTCCTGAACTTAGGGGATCCTTCTGCCTCAGCCTCCCCAGTAGCTAGGACTCTAGGCACACATCACCATGCCCGGCTATGTTTTACATTTTTGTAGAGATGAGGTCTCAGTATGTTGCTCAGGCTGGTCTTGAACTCCTGGCCTCAAGTGATCCTCCCTCCTTGGCCTCTCAAAGTACTGGGATTACAGGTGTGGGCCACTGGATGCCTGGCTTCCACATTTTGTATATCCAGTGAACATTTGGGTTGTTTGCAACTTTCGGCTATTGTGAATAATGTTATTGTATCTTCTGGGAGGATGCTGGTAGATTAATTCCCTAGTTAATGCAAGGTGTTCAGGAAAAGTGCTACTTTTAGGAAAAAGCATTTTTTCTGTTGGCAAATTCTATTTGATTTTGTCGTATAATATTCTGCATGGTAGAATCCTTGCAATGTCAAAGGGTGGATGTACATGTGGCTACATTGGAAAGTATCACATTGTGGGGAGGGGGCAGATTTTTCCAAATTCTTTTGATTTTTAGCCTTTTCTTCTATCCTGTTGTCTAGGAAACCATTGACAATAACTATTTGTAGATGGTTTATTTAGACTTCAGGGTAGTTCATAGCAGTGGAAAGATCACGGATTGGGTTGGCTCTTCCGGGTTCTGGTCCTGGCTCTGTCCCGAGCTCAGAGGGCCTGGGCAGGTTACTCCGTCTCTCAGCAGCTCAGGGTCTTTGTCGCCTTTATTTCTCACAGGCATGTTCAGAGGCTTAAATGAGACTTTTTGTATAAATCAACTTTAAAAAGTAATGGCCAAGGGTGCCAGACAGAGGTTTGAGGAGGGGGGTGCTCAGTGGCTCAGAAATGGGTTTAACACAGTCCTGCCTATGGAACACTCAACAAAGCTCCTTGTTGCTGCTGTTATTATTACTGTTGAATGGTCTGTACCATGGGTTTTTTTGGAAAGAGCTCTGAGTCATCATATATTTGAAAAATGTTTTATTTTGCCTATTTTAATTGTCTTAAAAATGAGAAACAAAGGAAGGGTGTAAGGAGGCCCTGCTGGACAGGGAAGCCCAAGCTACTGGATTGCCCACTGAGGGATCAGTGCTGAGATTAGTCGAGAGTTAGGATTTTTGCAGACTTTCTCACTGTGAGTGACACACAGCCTTTTTTTTGGTGAGATGCCAAGCTGAGAGAGAAAAGGAAGGGAACCCTTACAAAACTGTGTGGGTGGGGAGAAAAAGGCAGCTGAGCCTTTATGTGGGCAAATGTTTGGTGATGTTCTCTGGGGAAAAATAAACTGTATTCCATGAAGACAGGCTCCAGGTCAAGGGTCATGTCCTAAAAGTGGATGTAGGAGTTGTTATAGACTATTAATATTCTGGAACACTGTATAGTATAAGAACATTATCAGCTAATATGCAGTATCTTCCTTTTTATTGTGATAACAATATAACAGTAACTTAAAGGAAATTCTTGAAAAATCATCCACTTTAAACACAATATTATTTTTCATTTTTACTATATCCTCTGTCTTTATTCACATGTTCATATTCATTTTCTTATAATCATAATGTATTTATAACTTTATACTGTTTTCAATCAACAGTCTTTGGAAACAAGGACAAAAATGCACACTTCCAAAACAGTTTGTAGTTTTAGAGTCATTGTCCAGGGAGGTTTTTAACTTGTATTTTTGGACCTCCGCATCTAGAATAGCTCTCAAAGCCTGTGCTGTTCTCTCCAAGAAATGGTGGCAAATTCTTTATTCTTTAGGGTAGATCTAATTTAAGAATCTCACAAAGCCAAAGAGGGCATAGTTTTAATAATTCCAGTTTTTCAAGTCAGAATTAAGGTGTGAATATGAGCAGACAACCTGTTTGGTTTAACTTATCAACTGACTTTTAAAACAGCCCCCATAGAAGAGTTAAAGAGGGATTTTAGTAATGGCAGGTTTATGCACAATATGTATTTGTGCATAAAACTGGATGTATGCTCAATTTAAAAAATCAGTATTATTTGGTTGGCATAGTCACATCTCTTGCTAAACGTTATGATAGTTTCTAGTTATTAGAAATAAAGTGGAAAACATGATCCTATGTTTATACAAAACCTACGGGTACTGTGTGCAGCTCTGTCTTATGGGAGGACTGGAAATGGAGAGCCCAGTGTTGGGGGCATCGAGGTGACAGGAGGGTTGGCCACTCCATGAAAATATACCCTTACCATTGAGGATATTTCAGTCTGTAGAGGTGAAGACCAGGAGGAAATTTGATGAAAATTTGAATTCTTGAGGGTCTAAAACCATTGTGAATATGGTTTTCATATATAGAAACACTTGAAACCAATGATGCCTTGTAAAATTTTGAAAATATAATTTTAATATTTAAAAAAAGAAGTACAGGCAAACCCCAGATATTGATTTGGGAGAAAGGGAGAATGGTGTGTTACAGTTAGCAAAATTTGCAGTTTAGTAGATGCATACTTACCTCGAGGAAATGCCTTCCTCCCTGACTCCGGGGAGGGCTTTCAGGTATGTAGGGATGGATTTTTCCATTATATCTTTTTAGAAATGCTTTTGCGTCTCCTCCTTCCTCAGCCCTCCAGTACCTCATAATGAATATTTGTTGAGTGAAATATAACACTTCACCAGACTAGTCAGGGACAAGCCTCGGCATAATATGAAAGATCCCACGAAGGCAAAGTTGTTGTTCCAGGATGACTCGGGGGGAGAAAAAGGAAAGCAAATTTCCCTTGAAGCAGGATTTTTAGTTCTGTTATCCTTTTTTAAAATTGAGATATATTTCATTTACCATAAAGTTCACCATTTTGAAGTGTATAATTCAGTGGTTCTTAGTGTATTTGCAAGGTTGTACAACTATCACCACTGTCTGATTCTAGAACATTTTCATCACCCCAAAAAGAAATCCCGTACCCATTAACAGTTACTCCTTATCCCTCCCCATTCAGCCCCTAGCAACCACTGGTCTACTTTCTATCTCTGTGGTTTTTGCCTGTTCTGGACATTTCCTGTAAGTCATATAATATGTGGCCATTTATATCTGGTTTCTGTCACTTAGCAAAATGTTTTCAAGGTTCATCCATGTTGTAATATGTACTTCATTCCTTTTTATGGCCAAGTAATATTCCATTGTGTGTATATAGATACGCCACGTCTTAGCTGATGGCCATTTGAGCGGTTTCCACTTTGAGGCAATTATGACTAATGCTGCAGTGACCATCCATGTACAGGCTGTGTGGGGACATGTGTTTTCAATAATCTTAGGTCTATAGCTTGGAGTGGAATTGCTGGGTCATATGGTAGTTTTATGTTTAACTTTTTGAAGAACTGCCAAACTTGAAGCAGGATTTTTGTATAAACACAGGATCGTGTTTTCTATTTTATTTCAGTACTGAAAACTATATGTCAGGATAAGAGCCTTAGAAAATCCTTAAGAAAGGACTTATACTTTCAAGTAAAGCTTGTTGAGAATGGTCAGAAGCTAGAGGTGGTTTTGAAATACTGAGGCAATTAGAAAGGGCTTATTAAAGTCATTATTTGCCACAATCCCTTAACCTCTTAAAACATGACCCTTGATTGATAGCTCTTTTTTTTTTTGCTTTGTTTTAAACTTTTTATTTTTGAAATAATTTTAGACTCACAAAAAGTTGCAAACATAACACAGAGATGTCCTATGTACCCTTCTCAGTTGTCCCCAGTGATAACATAGTATATCACCACAGTAGGTTGTCAAAACCAGGCCATTGACATTGGTACAATACTGTTACCTAAACTATAGGGGATTGGTCGCTTTGGGGTTTCCTGCCAGCCTCTATTTATGTTTTTTTCTCCCTCTTCTTTCAGGTTCTACTTTGGAGGTGCCTGTTTAGGTATTGCTTCTGCACTAAAGTTGCCACCCAGACTGACTATGTACATTCTTAAATAGATGAAGAAAAACTTTTGATGATGAGTGGATATGGGATTATTTTAAAGGAAACTAGAAATGTAGAGCCCTAATGCTTGGAGGCAGATACTGTGGAGGCCAACTATGTCTTCAGATGACTTGTTTTTTGGTTCCTTCTGTTAAGAGTCCAAATTCCGAGGTGGGGAATGGGGTGCAGTGCAGCCTGACAGCCTTGTGCTAGAACAGTGGGGCAATTCTTTGGTGCTAGATCTGGATTTAATCCTGGGGTACTAATTATCTTCTGCTGTAGTGAACAGAAGAGCCATATGTTCATTTGTAAGGTGTGTACTAGGGCCCTAATTTCCTGTTCAGTTATATTCCTGTTATAATATAGTAGATTTTCATGTTTCCCCTCTTTCTTTTAATTTCTAGTAGAGAAGCATAATTCTAGGGAATCAAAAACCATTCACATTTATTTGGGATGGCAAGAGTCCTTATCAGCTGAGGTGCTACTTTGTCTTAGCACTTGAACAAAGATCGATCTTTAAAGGTTTTGCTAAGAATTCTCTACTCACTCTCTAGAAATGTTTGTCATCTGATATATGTCCCTAAGGAAAAAGCTAACTTTTCACTTTATTAAAGGGAGGGCAGAGAGAAGAAAGCTTTAAAAATATATTTCAGATGGAATGCTAGTTGCTACATGATTACAGTGGGAGGACCTATATTTTACAAACTGAGCAGGGGCAGGAATTCTATGCAAAATGCAGTTGGAGCTGGTCCTTTGGAAACAGGAAAAACCAGAAGGACATAAGAGGGGCTGCCTCGGGGAGTAGCTGCATCCTCACAGGGCCAGGTGTGATCAGCCTCTCCTGAGTTTGCATTATCCTGTTTCTCTGATCCTGCCCCTGGTCTGGAGCAGGGATTACGTGGAACGTAAGAGGGAGGGAAGGGGTGTAGCCTGTAGGGACCTGTGTGGAGAGGGAGGGTGCAGGGGACAGTGAGTCACCACAGACAGGCACAGACCCAGCCCTGACAGCAAAGGGGAGAAGGGCTGTGTACTCTGCCAGGCACATGGGAGGTGGCGACTGGTTTAAAGTCTCAGGTGGTGCGTGAGAGCAGCGTGGCTGCGAAAGAGGGGCAAGGAAGGACCGTGTCTGAGCACGCATGGTTCTGGAAGTGCACCCAGAGGTGGGAGCTGTGCCCCAGACCTCCTCTCTGCAGACCATGCACTTCATGTCTGCTGAGGTCGCAGCCTCCCCTGTTGGGGAGTTACTGCTCACGGCTTAACACCCACACGCACACGAAGAATCCTACCAGGAATGTCACTCCCTCCAAAATCGGCTGACGGACCATTCCATATTGCCAAGGCCCATTCAGGAGTTTGTAGCATTTAAAATCAAGCATATTAGAGGTAGCAAAAAACCCTCTTTCTGAGCATTAATATTACCATCTTTCTTATATCCCTCCTTTTCTGGAGAAATGTGAGGAATATTTCTTTTTAACGTTTGTGGCCCCCCTTTGGAAGGGTGTGTGTGTGTGTGTGTGTATTCTCTTAACGATCAATTTGTTTTAGAATTTAATGCCAAGAGATTTCACACTTCAGAATAGATTCCCTCGTACCATACAAAGGGACCTGTGTAGTATACCTTATTTCCCTCTTTGCTTTCGTAGCTGGAAAATTTGGAGTTAAATTTATATGCCCAAGGCTGTACCATTCAAACTCAAGATTCTGACAGAATTTTCTATCTTTTTATCCCCACAAGAAATTACTTTAATTGACTTTTGGGGAAATTGAGGTAACAGTTTTCCTTGTGGAGGAACATTTGTGGTGTTTATGTACATTATCCCCTTTAATTCTCACCATAATTAATATTCTCCCCCCTTTACTGATGCAGAAACTGAGCAGCAAGTTGAAAGCAGCCTGAGGCCTCCTGAATCTTTGGTGACAGGTCTGGATTGGAACCCAGCTCCCCCACTTCCAAGCCTAGTGCCAGCTCCTGTCCCATGACACCTCCCAGCCTCCTGGAATCCAAGCCAGTTCTCTGTTTCCTGATTTTAAATTGCTCATCTGTTAATTACACAAAATTCATAGAAAGGTGGAAATAGATTGTGGACAAAAGAAGTTGTAGCTGGGAACTTGGGGGGAAGGTTGACAGGTGGCAGAAAATATAGAAGACCCTGAAAAGATGTCAGGCATCAGGCAGAGGAGATACGATGGCGGGCTCTGTCCATTTGGGGTCTGTTGTCTGCAAGGGCCAAGGAGGGGTCTCCCTTCCCCCTACTCCTCCCTCCTCCCTGCCCCTCTCCCACTGTGTAGTGGCATCCAAGGGGCCCTTTGGGAGGGACCTGCTCTGTCTGCCTGATAGGAGCCAGAGACAGACACTGCAGCAGCCCGGAATTCATTCTGGAAGAAATCTCGAACATTCCTCTGTTTGAGTCAGCCTCCAGTGGTTTTAAAAATAGGCTCATACCAGCAGGCAACTGAAACTATATCAATCTTGAGGCGGCCAGAACAGTACACGCAAAGGCAAGTCAGGGAAAGCAGGCTCGGGGGTGCCACTCTGGCTACAAATAGTAATTATAATAGTCATATTTCATTTGTGCCAGCCTTTACTGCTTGTAGAACACTTCTCTCCCTCATGAGTGCATCACAGCCGTAATCACCGCTATGAGCGTTGTATAGAGGTTTTTTGCTACCTCTAATATGCGAGGCTCAGGTTGCACTCTTAGTTCAGGGGCAGAGCTGGAACTTCAACAAAATCTTTTGATCATTTGATTCTTCATGGTCTAGTTAGTGAAATATGCCTTGTTTGGGGTGGGAGGTGAAAAGGGAACATAAAGGATTGAGTCTTCTACCCTGCAGGTTCAAGAGGGCTTCAGTTGGCCGGTTGTTGGCTTGAAGTGAAAGATTGATTGCTCTAAGATGTGGCTGTCAGCATGTCAGGAGTGGTCCCCTTGGGCAAGAGAGAGGCCATCTTTGCTGTTGTGCCTCTAAAGACACAAAGAATATAGCCAGATTCCAAATGTGCGTGGACAGTTCTGCTCCAGGATAAATAGGACATCTCTTGGTGCTCCTGAAAGGCAAATGAGCCCAGGGGAGATAGAATTACGTGGTATGACTTGAGCCTTGAAGTTGGTTCTGAGTGACTTGTTTTAAAGATTATGAAATGGGCCGGGCGCGGTGGCTCACGCTTGTAATCCTAGCACTCTGGGAGGCCGAGGCGGGTGGATCGCTCAAGGTCAGGAGTTCAAGACCAGCCTGAGCAAGAGCGAGACCCCGTCTCTACTAAAAACAGAAAGAAATTAATTGGCCAGCTAAAAATATATAGAAAAAAAAATGAGCCGGGCATGGTGGCACATGCCTGTAGTCCCAGCTACTCGGGAGGCTGAGGCAGGAAGATTGCTTGAGCCCAGGAGTTTGAGGTTGCTGTGAGCTAAGCTGAGGCCATGGCAGTCTAGCCCGGGGAATAGAGTGAGACTCTGTCTCAAAAAAACAAAACAAAACAAAAAAAAAAACTGAGGCCGTTGGGGTGAGCCCTAATCC